>JBAMBO010004608.1:0-53341 GCA_037044535.1 Lordiphosa magnipectinata
GTGTCACACCAAAATGGCGTGCACAAACAAGCCGAGTAAATGCGCGAGTGTACACAAAAATTAACTACTCGTTGCAGGTCTCTGGTGTGTATGGAAACTTAAGTGGAATCTGTACGAATTTATGTGTTTTTAACAGTAGGATTAATAGAAATATGTACTGTATACAGGGGAATTTATAGAGATATATTTTAATAAATTTTGTGGTAAATATTAGCGTCTTTTAAGAATTATAAGATTTTATTAATGTTTTGTGGATTTGGGTTGGTTAGACAGTCGATGGGGCTTGTATTATCAAAAATGTTGTTATACTCTTGCAAAGGGTATTATAATTTTGCCCAGAAGTTTGCAACGCATAGAAATATTCATTTCCGACCCCATAAACTATATATTATATATTCTTGATCAGGGCGACGAGCTGAGTCGATTGAGCTTTGTCCGTCCGTCTGTCTGTCCGTCTGTTTCTACGCAAACTAGTCTCTCAGTTTTAAAGCTATCGAGCATTCTGTGAAATTTTGCACAGAGTCTTCTTTTTACTGCACGCTGCTAATATGTCGGAACCGACCGGATCGGATCACTATATCTTATAGCTGCCATAGGAACCATCGGTCAAAAAATGGGTCTTAGTGAGAAAAACTTTTTAGCGTTCCCAAACACGGTCATTATTAATATTATATGCTTTCAAACTGATTTGCAAACTTTGGTCAAAATCGGATGACCATATCTTATAGCTGCCATGGGACCGATCGGTCGGAAAATGGGTCTTACTGAGAAAACCTTTTTTGGTTTCAATGTTAGCGTCCTTAAACTCGTCCCTTATTAATATTACATGCTTTCAAACAGATTTGCTAACTTTGATCAAAATCGGATGACTATATCTTATAGCTGCCATAGGACCGATCGGTTGGAAAATGGGTCTTAGTGAAAAAATATGTTTGTTTTCAAGTAAATCGTTCTTAAACTTGGCGATTGTTAATTTGATATGTTTTCAAAAAGATTTGCTAAATTTGGTCAAAATCAGATGTTCATCTGACGGAAAATGGATTTTAGTTACAAAAGTTTTTGATTTTTATCTAAGCGTTCTTAAACCCTGTGATTTCAAAAACAGCTTTTGCAAGGGTATAAAAACTTCGGCACAGACGAACTTAGCTTGGCCTTCTCGTTTATATTGCGTTCCCAATGACCCTGTCCACATTTGCTGAATTTTCCAGATTTTTATCTTAAATCCTTAAAATCTAAGATAAAATTATGGTCGTTGTGTCTTGCAAGTACAAAAAGTACCCATAAAACGCGAACCGAGGCTTTATTTGAAAAACTGGGTATGTTACAGAGGTCCCTTTTATCCTTTTTTTATGCTGGGTTTTTAAAAAAAGATGGATTTTGTCGAACTGTGTTATATCAGAGTGAAAAGGGTTATAACAACATGTAACATAAAGACACACATGCTGATGCGAACGGAAATGAATTCGATGTTATGAACATTGTCAAAAGGAATGAGTTACGAGGAAACGATTTTGGCGATCACGGCGGCAAATAGTATAGTTTCTGGCAAAGAGTTCGCAGTCAGAGACAGAGGAGTTGAGCCACGTTTCAGTGAAAGCAATAACGGTGGCTTCAAAAGAGACACTATTTGCATACCACAGTCGAATTTTACCTAGAAGACTGTTCACATTCTGATAGTGAACACAGAAGGACGACCTTAGTTTTTTGAACAACTGACTTCGAGGTTTTTCATTTTTGTCTTCGAACTCAAATACAAGGGTATGCTTAGGCCAGATAGTATGATCAAAAACCTTACAAAATAGTGAATCAGGAATTGAGATTTAAAATGATGACATGATTCTCTGCCCTTTTAATCTGAACTTTCTAATATCAAAAACAGAAGCAGGGGCATTAAGGTAAGTGGGTAAGTGATTTCCAACTTCAGTCTTCAGTCGCATCAATCACTAGGAGGTATACAAATTTTGGGCGTGTTCAGCAGAATAATTGATGGGCAGTTATCAGAAAAGAAATTTGCATCGCTGTTGGAGGGAGCAGAATCACTTTAAAGTAGCGTACTATTTCTTTGATACATTATCCTGTATCTTGATACCTCAAATTGGCTATTATGATGCCGCTTCACTCGAGTTCAGTGGGAAGATTATTGCAAATTTTTACTTGATCAGGGAGCAAGTCGTTCTGCTGAACACGGCCATTGACTGATCAGGGAGCAAGTTGTTCTGCTGAACACAGTCAATGGCAGTGTTCACTCGAGTTCAGTAGGAAGATTATTGAAAATTTATACTTGATCAGGGAGCCAATTTGAGGTATCATGATACAGGAGCATGTATCAAAGAAATTGTACGCTACTTTAAAGTGATATTGCTCCCTCCAACAGCACAAACTATTCGATGCATAATATTTTTCTGATACCTGCTCAGGTATCAACTATTCTGCTAAACACGCCCATTGATTTCCTTGGGCTTCCTGGGCATAACACTAGTCAAAGGTCGCGATATCCCAGGTACAGTTGATAGTAGGGGCCGCTAACCACCAGATTGTGGGGCGTTAGTAGCAGCTCCAGCAATTGAGATGACCGTTGATTTATCGGTATTAAAGTGAGCCGAATCAGAAGCAATAATGGTCATCATATTAGTAGTAGATGCAGCACCAGAATCAGGAACAGAGAGAGTACTGCCAACCCCATTTGATAACTGAGCACCAATTTGGTTCAGGAATGTTCACAATTGGCGTCTTCTGGGCAGCAACGGTAGGCGATACAGCAGGCGTATTCGGAGAAACCTTTCCGGAATTCTTGGAAAAGTTTAGACATGGCTGGTATGCCTTGATATGCCAGACCGCCGATGTGCAGACCATTTGAGCGTCAACTTACCAGATCATTATAGTGGTGGCTCTGGCTTTGATAACGACAACGATTATGTTGCTTCTTCTTCCTTTAGTGCTACACAAAATACCCCGCTGAATGAAACCATGTCATTGACTATGCCTATAAATTCCATTCCAGCTGGACCTTTCGATATATTTAGCCGTGTTCATGAAAATCTAAACTCTTACAAAAATTAGTAATTTCGTTAATTTTTTAAACTTTTGATCTTTACCGTCTCATAATATTCTTAGCTCTATAGTAGTAGTAGTGGTTTTAATTTATTTATTATAATGTACAAGTAAATCTTAAACTATAGCTGCCTAACCTGATTACAATTGGAAAAAGTAATTAAAGAATACAACAAGTTTTTCGGTCTAATTTATTTTTTCTAGTTTTCAACATGGGTATATTAAAACCGTCCGTTAAAATTAGAATAATGGAGCTGCTGAATGATGCCTATTATAGGTAGGTATGGCCTAGAACAATTTGCTTATGATGGTGTTGCGGTATTGCAAAGCCTCTTTGATGAACGCTGCAAGGGCTATCCGCTTTTCTTCCTTTGAGCAGATCGAGAAGTTCGTTTTCCGATAGATGTAGACGCTGAAAGTGCAACATACGTATCTCCTTTAAGATGGGGCAGATTCCGACAAAGTGAGCCACATCTTCCTTAGCACACATATTGCAGAGGGTACAATCTTGCAGAGTGTTACTCCTGTGAGGTTGAAAATTGAGGCTTATAGTTTCACATCTCGCCCTGAAAATAGCTTTTATCCTCTCCACACCTAAAGTGTTATTGAAGTAATTTTTTGCTCCGTGGTTGAGATCCAGGGATTTATACAGAGTCCTCTCTGTGCTCCTTTTTGCTGGCGCATTAAGTCCGTCCCTTTCTACTTCGCAGATTTTGGCAATGATTTGCGCGTGGGCTTGTTGCCACAGTAGATGGTTGTCAAGGTCGATACTGACGCAGCACTCGTTAGCGATGTTAGACCATATCTCAAAGAGCTGGGATCTTTCGCCCTGAAGTTGCCTAGCTATGATCTTCGGCAATCTTAAGCTATCCATCTTCATTACTTTGTTTACGTATTTGAAATGGGTGTGCTGGGTATACGTGAACAGCGAGGGCAGACCAGTTTCTATAAATATTGCGTAATTTGGGAAAGTTGAGGGGAGCCTAAATACTTTTTTGATGAAGAAGGTGAGGAGGCGCTCGACATATTCATAGGATGAGTGGTCCAGAGATGAGTGGCAGAGTTTTCCATGACGTGTTAAGGCCACTTTTGCATCTTTCAGTTTCTCGCAGAGGTGAGCTTTAAATGACATATTGTGAATTTATAGCTCTTCACCCTTTCAAGGGTAACACCGTCTATCGTCTAGTCTTCTAATCGTGAGTAACGACCGCCGCCCTGTCCAATTATCATGATTTTTGATTTGTCCGTGTTGATTTGAAGGCACCATTCTCTACAATATTCGTGAAGCTTATCAATCATTTCCTGGAGCACTTGCGGAGAATCGGCAAAGAGACACATGTCGTCGGCATACATTAACACTTTTAATAGATGTCCAGCAAAGGTAACCCCGCCTGGTAGGGCAAGTGTGATGTCGTCGACATATAGGGAGAATAAAAGTGGACTTAGAATCGGACCCGGCCAGCCATAGCTACCACAAGCCGAAGTCTGTCGTGTTTTTCCGCAAACGCGAGCCGAACTCATGATTGTGTGAATCGGTGAACACTGAATTGCAAGTAAAACGGCTGTAGTCTGGAGAGAGCACTCTTGCTCACCAACACAAGTACACTATTTTGATCCTCCATTTGACCGGCACTGCCGTAGGTACAATATGAGAGAGAGAAAGAAAGCAAGAGGAATCGGTTAAAGAAATCAAAAGGAAGCATTTCGAACCAGCCGCCGCACTGGAGCAACTTTTCCGGGTCCAAGAAGATGGCAGAGCAGGGATTAAAAGTGAAACTGGGGGAAGGAATCGACACTCTAAATTCCTGGAAAAATCCTCGACTATCTCCAGATCAGACCGTGCTCAAAATACAACTTCTCTCAGGCTTACGCAACTTTGGTGGGGGGCTGCCACTTAACATGTAGAATGCATTTCCAAAAGTGAGCAGCATCAGGTCTGCAAAGTTTGTTTCACTAGAACAGGGTTTGAAAATAAAGCGACGGAAACCAGCTCTGTCCTACTTCATCGATCACTGGCCAGCGAGTAAAAAGATGTTTGCATTCGGCTGGTGTCGGTGTGAACTGCGGGAGAGCCTTAATGTCAAAGAGAAGCTATCAAAGAGAGTCTGCAGTTCTACGGTAGTCAGCCTCGTCAAGGAGATCCATCTCTTATTTCGTGCTATACTCTATCATCAGTTAACCATTTTTTATAATAATAAATTGAGAATTCTTTTTCTTCAATTCAATAAGGTTATTTTAACATCCTCGAGATAATGGATATTCGCTGGTTTCACTTGCTGGAGCCGCACCTTGCCCTTTGTGCACTAAATAGATGAAATTTCCATACTAAATGTATACAAATAATACTAAACACTTACCAAATTCAATGCACCCGTTAGATAAAGTCCACAACGGTTTGGATGTTGCTCCACCAGTTGTGCCATGTTGATAGTCTGCTCTGGTGCCAGCGAGCACTTGTCCAGAATTTCGGCTTCAATAGCAGCCAGTTGAGCCTCACTTAAGGGTTCGGTTGACGACATTCTACTGGCCATACTACAGTCAGTGCACAGAGAAATCGCTGTCAGGTAACTCGATTCAAGTCCCCGTCCACCCACCCCTTGTTTAGATAAAAGAAACCGAAGTTGGCACAATAATTACATTTGTTGATAATTTATTTATTTATTTTTTAAAACTTTTTAAATACAGACTGCAAACGGAAACCATTCCTGGGATAGATTTCCAATGCTGTTTTTAGGTGCCTCTGAGTAATTATTTATTATATTTGTTTGGTTTCTAAGATATATTTCCACTACGTTTTAGTATGCTATTGTAATGCATCACATTAGAGCTACATCCACTGGTGATTTGGTCACAAATGTTGTCAAGAGCTCCCCAAAATTGCAACGATCATCTTGTTCGCGATGCAGAATGAAAAACATTTTAAGTCGTTCATCATTCCTCTGTCGCATTTGACGGAAAGTATGTCGTTTATATGAAGCCTTTAGCTTAGGCTCAAAGAATGTATTAAGACGTGCAATTGCTTTTTCATATAAATCCTGTTCAAAAACATATCCATTTATCCATGGACCTTTCTGAGTTTGGTCAACTTCGTCATCATTTGGTCAAAACATGCAGGCAATTTATTTACTGCGAAATGCGGGCCACTTCATTACTGCTAAATGCGTAAGTCTTTCAAAAATCACAAGCAGGCAACTTATTTACAGCGAAATGCGCAAAAGACTTGATACTTGATCAAAACATGCAGGCAACATCTTTACTGTGAAATGCGCAAACAACTTTTCAATTGCGACTTATTAAATCATGCAGGCGACTTATTTACTGCGCAAAAATTCACAAAATGCGCAAGAAATACTTACTATAGTAACTTAAGTAATATAGCACTAGCTACAGAGGCCTTCGGCTATATGCGATGTTGTATTGTGGGTTACTAATGTAAGGAGATTATGTTGTATGTGTGTAAAATGTATAAGGTAGGTAATAATGTGAGGCTGTGTAACTGAGCTTAAGTGCATATTTAAGATTATCAGGAGTGCCACAGAATTCATTAGCGATTTGGCTTCTAGCGATTTGCCAAATCGCGCAGAAATTTTCACCATGCCACTGAACTTCGAGTAACCAACACAAATCAACAGATATTAATTACAACATTTTGTAATAGCAATTGGGTATGACATACCCATAAAGACTTATAATCAACCAAAGAACTTGAGCTAGCCAGTTGTAACATTGACTAAAAAATCAAAAACAGGTCACTAAACCCCATATATTATATTATATGTACATATAAATAATGGTCAATACGCCATAATGTTTCTAATAAAAACCAAAAAAACGGTTTTCCTATTATAAAACAAGCAAAAAATGCCTTGTGTATTTACTAAAACTCGTGGCCCTGCTAAGGAGGATAATTGGACGGATAGCCCAACCACCTAGCAGCAGCCATAAGCAACAGAATTAATTACAACAAATTGGTAAACAAACACCTTCAAACAAAAAACCATAGCCGAAATTCGGGCTGCGAATTTACAATAGTGTAATTCCTATGTCTTTATTCGCAAAACCAAAGAATTAATTAACAACATTTTGGAATAGCAATTGGGTATGTCCGTACAACGATCGCTGTTTCGAGAATAACCAATATTAAATTAATATTTTTAGATGTAAAGTAATTGGTTAGATAATTTTGAAAACAAAATAAACTTAATTTTCTTCAACTGAGTTGAATGTTTTTTGTTTCAAACAACAAAAATTCAAGATTACCACCCGCCAAATTAAAAATGATACCTTGCAACTCCAGCTGCTGTATGGTTACACGAGTACGGAAAACGAAAGGGTAAACAAAAGAATTGATTTAATTAAATAAATGCGTCTCGCACGACAGATGGCAATCGACCATTTAGAGAAGACGCAAATCCGTAAGGAGACGACCGTCTTGGATTCGCATCGGACCCTCTTTCTTAATCAGACGATATACGTAGGTAAAATTCTGTGGGTAATGCTCCTGCTGCTTGAAAAGTACCTTGGGCCCAGCTTTATTTAACTGAAGCAATCGGAGGAAAGGTTGGCCAAATTCATGTTTGTTCCAGGCTGCAGCCACCTGACGCCCTTTGTGAAATTGCGGGCTAAGTCCTTATACTCCTTTATAAGAGACAAGAAAATTTCGCTGTGGACATTTGATCGATGCTTTCCCTATTATAATTTATTAATATTATAAACAATTCAATTTAAACAATAAACAATTTAAATAAACATTTGAGCGGCTTCTCGTTCATATTTTTGGTTTTAGAGTTGCCACTTTTTGAACTCAAACTGACAGAGATCGATTTACAAATTGCAAAATAAATAAGCAAAACATCAACGCAAAAGTTATTGCTTATCAATCTAATTTTTTTATCTTTGTTTTAGCACAAAAATTGATATTTTATACACCTTAAAACTTAATTCGATTAATTTCGAAAGTCAAATGTTGAATGGTGACACCACTGAAATACTAGCGATTTGGTGAGTTGAGAATGGCAAATTTAACTAGCGATTAACCTAGCGATTTTACTAGCGAATTATAAGAATGCTAATTTAATAAACTTAAAATGCTAAATGTTTAATTTTTTTGATGTAGATTATTCACAAATTAAACACCCTTTATGAATTAATAAGTATTATTTTAATCAAGATGCATTTTGGGAGCTTATTTTAGCAAATCGCCGGCTCAAGGGTCCGAGATTTTCAAATCACTCGTAAACAGACTCTGTGGCAGGGCGAAATAAAATTCGCGCGAATTTCGAGCGGAAGTGATTTTTGTGGCACCCCAGTATTAGATTTGTGGTAAATAAGGTGTGTAAGGAAACTTAAGTGGTATATGTACATATTTATAGGTTTTAAACATTAGGATTAATCTACTTCAACTCTACATATAAAACAGTTTGTCATGATTCACTGATTCACTGACTGATTGGCAATCAACGCAGAGCGCAAACGGTAAGAGATAGAAGACTGAAATTTGGACAGGAGTTTCCATTAGTGGTGAAAGTT
This sequence comes from Lordiphosa magnipectinata, assembly GCA_037044535.1. Classification (NCBI taxonomy): domain Eukaryota; kingdom Metazoa; phylum Arthropoda; class Insecta; order Diptera; family Drosophilidae; genus Lordiphosa; species Lordiphosa magnipectinata. The sequence continues at coordinate 8,581 of JBAMBO010004608.1, forward strand.
CGTACTAAGACGGGGTTTTGGAAAATTCCAACCGGCAAAGTCGGAAAAGCGTCGGAAAGTTTGTATGGGAAAATTTTTGTTTTTCATCCGATTGACATGAAATTTGGTTTGTAAGCGTAGTACGCGAAAGAATTCGACGCGTGCTTTCCCGATTTTGGAAAATCCGGCCAAGAGGAAAATGGCCGGACAATTCTGCATGCAAAAAACAATTTTTCATCCGATTGAGTTGGAACTCGGTTTGTAAGGATAGAATACGAAATAATTTGAAATGTGATTTTCCAATGTCGGAAAATATGCCCCAAGGCGTGAAAGTTCCAGGAAAATTCTGTAGGCAACAAATTAGCGTTCATCCGATTGGTTTGAAAGTCGGCTTGTAAAGATAGAATACGGAATAATTTGAAATGTGATTTTCCAATGTCGGAAAATCCGCCCCCAGGCGTGAAAATTCCCGGAAAATTCTGCATGCAAAAACTATTTTCATCCGATTGGCTTGAAACTCGGTTTGTAAGGATAGAATACGAAATAAAGTGAAACGGGGCGGTAACGTCATCGTCATCGTCATCGTCATCGTCATCGTCATCGTCATCGTCATCGTCATCGTCATCGTCATCGTCATCGTCATCGTCATCGTCATCGTCATCGTCATCGTCATCGTCATCGTCATCGTCATCGTCATCGTCATCGTCATCGTCATCGTCATCGTCATCGTCATCGTCATCGTCATCGTCATCGTCATCGTCATCGTCATCGTCATCGTCATCGTCATCGTCATCGTCATCGTCATCGTCATCGTCATCGTCATCGTCATCGTCATCGTCATCGTCATCGTCATCGTCATCGTCATCGTCATCGTCATCGTCATCGTCATCGTCATCGTCATCGTCATCGTCATCGTCATCGTCATCGTCATCGTCATCGTCATCGTCATCGTCATCGTCATCGTCATCGTCATCGTCATCGTCATCGTCATCGTCATCGTCATCGTCATCGTCATCGTCATCGTCATCGTCATCGTCATCGTCATCGTCATCGTCATCGTCATCGTCATCGTCATCGTCATCGTCATCGTCATCGTCATCGTCATCGTCATCGTCATCGTCATCGTCATCGTCATCGTCATCGTCATCGTCATCGTCATCGTCATCGTCATCGTCATCGTCATCGTCATCGTCATCGTCATCGTCATCGTCATCGTCATCGTCATCGTCATCGTCATCGTCATCGTCATCGTCATCGTCATCGTCATCGTCATCGTCATCGTCATCGTCATCGTCATCGTCATCGTCATCGTCATCGTCATCGTCATCGTCATCGTCATCGTCATCGTCATCGTCATCGTCATCGTCATCGTCATCGTCATCGTCATCGTCATCGTCATCGTCATCGTCATCGTCATCGTCATCGTCATCGTCATCGTCATCGTCATCGTCATCGTCATCGTCATCGTCATCGTCATCGTCATCGTCATCGTCATCGTCATCGTCATCGTCATCGTCATCGTCATCGTCATCGTCATCGTCATCGTCATCGTCATCGTCATCGTCATCGTCATCGTCATCGTCATCGTCATCGTCATCGTCATCGTCATCGTCATCGTCATCGTCATCGTCATCGTCATCGTCATCGTCATCGTCATCGTCATCGTCATCGTCATCGTCATCGTCATCGTCATCGTCATCGTCATCGTCATCGTCATCGTCATCGTCATCGTCATCGTCATCGTCATCGTCGTCGTCATCGTCATCGTCATCGTCATCGTCATCGTCATCGTCATCGTCATTATTTATTTATACGCCTATTATATTATTTATACGCCTGGGGGGGCGGATTTTCCGACATTGGAAAACCGCATTTAAAATTATTTTGTAGTTTTTCCTTACAAACCGAATTTTCAGCCTATCGGATGAAAAATCATTTCTTTCCTACTGAATTTTCCGGGAATTTTCACGCCTGGGGCGGATTTTCCGACATTGGAAAATCACTTTTCAAATTTTATCGTATTCTTTCCTTAATAACCGAGTTTCAAGCCAATCGGATGAAAAATAGGTATTTGCATACAGAATTTTCCAGGCATTTTCCCGCCTGGGGGGCGGATTTTCCGACTTTGGAAAATCACATTTCAAATTATTTCGTATTCTCTACAAACCGAATTTCAACACGTGTCGAATTATTTCGCGTACTACGCTTACAAACCAAATTTCATGTCAATCGGATGAAAAACAAAATTTTTCCCATACAAACTTTTCCGACGCTTTTCCGGTTGAAATTTTCCAAAACCCCGTCTTAGTACGCACTTTCAACACTAATGGAAACTCCTGTCCAAATTTCAGCCTTCTATCTCTTACCGTTTGCGCTCTGCGTAGATTGCCAATCAGTCAGTCAGTCAGTCAGTGAATCAGTCAGTCAGGACAAACTGATTAATTTGTAGACTTATTTTAATCTGCTTGTCTTTAATTTCAGGACTTCAACCTAATTCTTAATGAGCACGCCTGTGGTGACTATGTCATTCGCTCATTTAAGGAAAACAAGAAATTAAACGATGGTGGTCGAAAAGTATTGATTGATGCTAGTGTCCTGGTCCCTAAAAAAAACTTATTAAAATTTCCAAAACGGAATTTCATCGCATTGCGTTGGCAATCAAAAACACATTCAATGACGATGAGGTAATACCATTCAGTGTTAATATAATTTTATTCATATTCATAGCCATTTTGCTTTTTCCAGAACATTTACTTGAACTCAGTTGGACAGCGACCATCGGGACGTTTGTACGACAAATATAACAACACTGTGAAGCGCATGAAGAAATGCGGAGAATTTCCAACTATTAACAACTACTAACAACTATAGCACTGATGATATAAGTGATAAAGGTAAGTTATACCCACAAAATAAAATACAACAGAAAGGCTACAGTCGCACCGTTTGAAAGTGCGACGCTTAGCAAGTCGATGTTCCCCTACCTTTGAATCATTGAAAATTAAAATTTAATAACTTCCGTTTATACTGCCAAAATAACCTATTAAGGCTAAAATTTTTGACTTATGTATTCATATTTTCATTTCATTTTTTTGTAGATATAAGTGCAGCTCATGATTGGTTAAAGGTTTTTAGCAAACCGTGGAACGTCATCCGGGATAATTGGAGAAAATGCGTTAAGCTACGGAGAGAGGAAATCATTTTTTCAGAAAGCTGCAACGAAAACATAATTGGAATTTTGCAAAATTGGAAACTTTTTCGCCACTCACTGGGGCATAACTTGGTAAGTTGATTTAAAGAAATTCACCATGGTTGATTTAATGAAAAATAATATTTAATATGCAGGTCGATATTGACTTTAAATACCTTTATCCAGAGGCGCCAACCTTTGTGCGACAGTGGGAAACCATCAAATCGAAAATCATAGATATTTTGAATAAGAGGATTACAGGTGTCTTACATATAGAATGGTTAGAGAAAATTAACGCAGATGCCGAAGGTTTGTTAAAAGTTGAAAAGTTTTAAAAATTCGATATGAAAAACAAATACCTTTATAGGATCTGATGTATACATATCCCTGTTGTTGCATGTTTTGCTGCGCCCTCAACGGAAAAGGTCATCATCGAAATCCAAGGACAAATATAAATCGACGATTGCTGACTCTCAGCTGTCATTTTTTCTACATATTCCAGCTTTGAACGACGTGGAAAATCAACTGGAGCAGAGAAAGAATAATTTGTTTATAACTTTATATTGTTATTTATGGTTTTTTAAGAGCAAATATTAACATTAATTGTCGGAGACAACTTAGGCTTAAACAGCATTTTAGGGTTATCTAAGAGTTTTAGTTCACATTTCTACTGCAGGCATTGTATGTGCAGAAAGACTGAGTGCAACAAAATGTTTAGGGAAAACGAAGAAATGTTACTCACAAGAGCGAATTATTCAGAAGCTATAAATCTCGGCCAAACTTTTGAAAATCAATTATTATTAAAAGGAGTCAGTGAAAACTCTATTTTTAATAATATTTCATCTTTTCATGTTGTAAATAACACTTATGGAGATATCATGCACGATCTTTTTGAAGGCGTCTGCCATTATGTGACCTGCCAAATATTATTGAGTTTTATAGAAATAAAATTATTTACTATTTCTATTTTAAGTGAAAGCAAAAATTGGTTACAATACGGCGAGACAGAGTGTGGACATATTTCTCCTGATATCACAATAGCACATTTAAAAAAACAAAGGCTTAACATGTCCGCATGACAGACTTGGACATTCAGTCATTTTCTACGCCAAATAATAGGCGATATAATTCAAAAAGGAAACAAGCACTGGGAACTATTTTGTTTACTTATAGATATTATATATAAGGTTTTAAGAACTGATATCAGTGAAGAAATTATTAATAAGTTGCAAACTATAATTGAAAATCACCATAAGCTCTATGTCAATCTTTTTGGTAATACATTAAAACCAAAATTTAATTTTTTAATTCATTACCCTTCTATTACACCAGTTTACAGCCAAAAAGACCCATTTCTACTGAAACTATTTTTAAGTGTAGTTTGGATTGGTAATCTCAAAAATCGATTTCAAAAAATTTTTGATGGCTCCGTTTTTTAAATATACATTTTTTTCATTTTTTCGGTAGGTGCACTTACATTTTAAGTCATATCTCACTTTATAATAGGCAGATAGAGCCAATCAAGATATGAATCGAACGGTAATTGAATGGTCAATAATCGCACAGCACACTATTTTCAAATCGGTGTAGTAGTTTCTATACAATAATAAAAATTATTTTAAAAAAAAAACGATTTTTTGCTCGAAAACGCAATAAATTTCGTTTCCAATCGCCTAGGAAGAATATGTAAAAATTCAAAAAAACTATGTTTATTTTTTCTATAAATCTATAAATAAATACAGGAGCTGTGAGCAATTGAGGACTGAAAATAGTGGTGTTTTTTAGATTTTTTAAAAATAAATTTTCGTTTGCTTCGACTTTTGTTCTGATCCGGAATTTATTTTCTGATGTGGCTATTCGCCCACTTTTAATATTGACCAAAAAACAAAGAAAATAGAAAAAAAATAAGTCTAAGCACTTAAAACTCAAATTTGACTATTAGTTCCTTCACTTAAATTGATCCAGCTACAATATTTATTCATAGATTTTCTTCATCAATACCTTATTATCTTTGCAGAAGTGCGATTCTTAAGTCAAAAGAATAAAAAAAAATTTAATTGGATTGTGCTATATTTTTCCTAGGCGATGAAAAATGAAATTTCTTGCATTTCGAGCAAAAAATCTATTTTTAAAATATTTTTGGTAATTGTATTCAAACTTCTAAGCCGATTTGAAAACAATGTTCTACGCTATTATTGAAAATTTAATGACCTTTCGATTCATATCTTGCTTGACACAATCTGACGATTATGAATAGAGATATGGCATAAAATGTAAGTGCACCTACCGAAAAAATGGAAAAAATTCATATTTAAAAAACGTTGCCATGAAAAAATTTTTGAAATCGATTTTTGAGATCACCAATATATCAATAGTTTCAGTAGAAATGGGTCATTTAATTTTTTTTTTTGTTTACTAGTGTTATTAGACAAGATGGACCACTTAAACACCTTTGGTGCTTTAGATCCGTATCTAAGCTTGGGGAAATTAAACTGTATACGAGTACCATAACCTCTAGGAAAAACGTGGCCTCATCAATTGCTACAAAATGCTTGCTAAAGAGCTCAAGCCGTTTAGTTAATAAAAATGGTTTGATTGATGTACATAATATATATTAGGCGAAATAACCACATATGTAATAAGGAGTATTATGCTAAATGCATAAATAGCTTTAACAACTTACCAACTAATATATCTTTAACTAAACATTATAACTTTACTGATAACTTAACTTATCTTGGAACCTTATATAAAAAGGGTTATTTTATACTTTCAAAAAATTCAATCTTGTATCAAATTGAAGACATAATAAGCTTAAAAGAAAATGAAATTGCATTTGTTGGCTTAAAATATAAAGTCGAGCTATTTGATGAACATTTTAAGTCGTTTAAAATATTTCCAAGCGAAGAAATTGAATTTATAATTCCCGATCAGTTTTATAAAAGCCCTTTACATTGTGAGGACTTTATTTTTAAAGTCTCACAACTCAGCGTTGTTCAATATAAGTTTAGATTGGGAACTAATTAAATAATTAAATTAAATAAGTTATTTATATATTATATATAGTGTAGAATGTTACACCTAGAGTAGTCAACGGTGGCCAAAAGATGGGCTGCCGAGGGTTAAAGTGGCGCGGCGAATAGGGCTGCAGGAGCTGAGGGGCAAGGCTCAGAGGAGAATAAAAGGTACAGCAGAGCGCAAAGCTAAAACAAGAAAGAAGAACCGTTGGAAGACTGAAAAAGGAGACATCAGCGGAAAGCAAGACGAGCGATCACGCTCACTCCAGCAGAAGCACACGAGGGCGCCAGTGGAAATTTTTACCGGCAGCGCATGGCAACAACGGGACCTGGCAGCGTATGGCATACCAATGCGAAGCAGAGCTGGGCTCGGGGTCATAAAAGGACGCGCGGCTCAGAAGACGGCTCAGTCGAGTAACCTACAGAGTGCGAGACATTTAAATCGAGTGCGAAGTCCCAGTGCGTGAATATAAGCGAGTGCGAACACCAACGCGAGTGGTGGACGAGGAAAACATCGGGAAGACTTACCAACAGGAGACCACGGATCGTCGCGGGAGAAAAGGCCGAGTGAGCGCGAGCTAAAAAGGGGTTCAGTCCTTAAACTGTGCGGAAAGCAACGAGAGCCGGCGAGTTTTGCGAATTTAGCAAGCGTGTCCAGGCGAATCGGGGGCCAGAGAAAGGTGGACATTTCCGCCTCCTGTCAGTCGCCTTGCGCTAACAAGAACCGCTGCGGTGCGGTAAAACGAGAGCCGGCGAGCTTTGCGAGTTAGCAAGCGTTTCCAGACGGATCGTGGTGCCTGCGGGGTCTGAACAAGGAGCAAGAAACACAACGGAGAGGTCGACTTAAGGCATAGCCATTGGCAAACCGATCTGGAAGGCCGTAGCGATAAGCAAAAGTAGCAATAAGTTAGCTAGAGTTAAGCACGTTGTCCATTAGAATTATAAGGCCAATAAACAGGCACGAAAACCCGAAACTCTTCAGCGTTATTATTTCCATAGACCAACTCCGCAATATAAATTTGTTGGAGCGACCCGCGACTGCCCTGAGCGTGAGCCGGCAGAAATAGGTTCGTTACAACTGGCGCCTAACGTGGTTTTGGTATTGGAAAAATAGTGACGAAAGGTTAAGAAAAAAAATGGTACGGGCTTGGATTTATAACCTCAAAAAAGAGGAACTCGTTAGATATGGACAAGAAATCGGAGTCGAAATGGAGGGAACAGTCGAGGAAATGAGGAAAGTTTTTGGAGATTGGGTTCAAAAAATGAAATCCGATCTCATAATAGGACCTCAAATTGAGGACTTGGCCCGAAGGCACAGCAGGAATTCGCCAAAGCCACCTTTACTGGGTGCAGTGGGAGGGTTAAACCTGGCGGAGTTGTCCATTCCAGATCTGCGCAGGGCCTCTATGCAAGACCAAACGCAACAACAAGAAAATCCGCCGACAGCTTAAACCAGTTCAGCACGTACAGGTTCGCAAACACAACAAGTGGCAACCGCAGTGGAGTACTCAAAAGTGGCAAAACAAGTACGCGAATGGGGATTTAGTTTCGATGGTAAAGGAAAACCATTTGATTTTCTAGAACGAGTTGAATGGTCGGCCAATACATATGGACAAGACAAAGACACGATCCCCAGAGCAATGCCAGAACTGCTGAAAGGAATGGCATTGAACTGGTTTATAGCGAGTAACAGGCAGTGGACTACCTGGGATACATTCGTAACCAGTTTTCAAGGATATTTCCTTCCACGAGACTACTTCGAAAAATTAAAACAGGAAGTTAACCTAAGGAAACAGAGATTAGGAGAGACGTTCAAAGACAGAAAATAATGCACAAGTCGATGAATTGCTGGATAAAGGTTGCATAGAACCATCAAATAGCCCACATAGTGCTCCAATAGTAATGGTGAAGAAGAAAACGGGGAAATGGAGACTGTGCATGGATTTTAGGGACATGAATGAAAAGACGATCAAGGACGCGTACCCCTAGCCAAGAATAACCACATTTTGGATCAGTTACGAGAGGCTAGATTCATTAGCAGCTTGGATTTAAAGGATGGGTATTGGCAAATTCCTATGGAGGTAGAGAGCCGAGCCTTAACGGCATTTACAGTGCCCGGCAAGGGACTATTTCAATGGCGAGTAATGCCATTTGGTCTAACTTCGGCTCCAGCCATGTTTCAAAGGGCATTAGACAAGGTTATAGGGCCGGAAATGATGCCGAAAGCGTTTGCGTACTTAGACGACATTATCGTTATAGGCAAGACGCTAGAAGAGCATATAGCCAACCTTAAAGAGGTATTTCGGAGACTTCAGGCGGTAAATCTTAGGATAAATCCGAAAAATGCGAGTTCTTTAAAACAGAACTTAAATATTTGGGTCATTTGGTGACGGATCAGGGTATTCGCACCGATCCCGACAAGGTTGCGGCAATAGCGGAGCTAAAAACTCCAACAAATGTCAAAGAACTTCGGCAATACTTGGGAGTGGCGTCGTGGTATATACGTTTTGTACCAGGTTTTGCGACACTAGTGCACCCGCTGAGTGCATTGTTAAAGGCACGAAGTGGGATTGGACACCAGAAAGACAAATTGCATTCGAAAAGGTGAAAGAAAAACTCACATCTGATCCGGTTCTCGCCTGTCCCGATTTCGAACGACCGCTCATTTTGCAAACGGATGCCAGCGATTTCGGAGTCGGGGCCATTCTGACGCAAATAGGCGCAAAGGGTGAAAGGGTCATCTCATACGCCAGCAGAACCTTGAACGGAGCTGAGAGAAATTATTCAGCTACTGAAAAGGAAAGTTTGGCGATCGTGTGGGCCATAATAAAACTTAGACCATATTTGGAAGGGTACCATTTTACCGTCGTTACCGACAACATGGCATTAAAATGGTTGAATAGTATTCAGAGTCCGTCCGGAAGAATAGCAAGGTGGGCTTTGGAACTACAACAATACGACTTTGAAGTAAAATCGAAAAGGGCAACTAAATGTGGTGGCCGACGCACTGTCGCGCCAACCAATGCGGGAGGAAACTTGTCGACAACTCTCTGTGGCTCAAGAATCGCAAGGCCATCCAAACGGAGGCGATACTTTGATTCAACAGCTGAGGGAAAACGTAAAAACAAAACCAGAAAAATTCGCCGACTACATGGTCGAGGGAATTAATGTGTTTCGGCATATTCCGCATCGCGCAGGGCATGAGGATGTGGTGGCGTGGAAGCTGTGTGTACCAATAAGCCAGCGAAATAGAGTCTTAAAAGAAAACCACGATGAAACCACAGCGGGGCATACGGGAAGCCGGAAAACGATTGCTCGAGTAGCATCAAGGTATTATTGGCCTGGGTTGCATCGAGATGTTAGAGCGTATGTAAGCAAGTGCATCATTTGCCAAAAATACAAATCCAGCCAACTGCAAGCAGCAGGAAAAATGCTGAGACAAATCCCAGATGAGCCGTGGGCCACCATCTGTGCGGATTTTGTGGGTCCATTGCCAAGGTCGAAGCATGGAAACACAATGTTACTGGGTATGATAGATAGATTTTCAAAATGGACTGAGTTGGTGGCTTTACGGAAAGCCACGGCCACAGCTTTACAAAAGGCTGTTCGAGAAAGAATAGTCGCTCGGTTTGGGGTACCAAAAATGCTTATCACAGACAATATCGCCCAATTCACGAGCAAAATATTCACGAAATTTGTCGAAAAGTTGGGAGTGCGTCACCAGTACACAGCTCCGTACACCCCACAGGAAAATCCCACCGAAAGGGTTAATAGAACTGTGAAGACCATGGTGGCACAGTTTTCGGGGCGGGTTCAAAGAATGTGGGATGAGGCCTTGCCCGAAATAATGCTGGCTATTAACACCAGTGTGGTCGAATCCACTGGATACACCCCAGCATTTGTTATACAAGGACGGGAGCCCAGACTACCACAAGCACTGTACGATGAAACAGCCTTGGGTACGGGACAAGCAGCGCAGAATCCCGCACCAAACGCCGACAAGCTAAAGGAAATCTTTGAGCTTGTGCGTCGGAATCTGGAGCGCGCTGCACAGGATCAGGCCCGTCACTATAATTTGCGACGACGGGCCTGGAAACCCGCAATAGGTGAGTGGGTCTGGTCTAAGGAGCACCACTTATCAAAGGCGGCAGAAGGCTTCGCGGCAAAACTGGCACCGAAGTTTGAAGGACCATTTAAAGTGGTCGGGTTTACCTCGCCTGTAATTTGCAAACTGCGTGAGCCTTGCAGTCGACGCACCCGAACAGCTCACATAAGCGGACTGAAACCACATTACGGCTCGCAGGATGAAAAGGGCAGTTCAGGCAGCCAGGATCAGTCTTTGAGGAACGAGGAAGGGTAGACGAACGAAGAAAAAGAGGATAAAAGGGGAAACCAAAAGAAAAAATATTTGAAAAAAATTATTAAAATTTAAAAAAAACAAGAAAGAAAGTCGGTCAAGCCCGACTATAACATACTCTGTACCCTTAACGTCGCAGCTCGCATTTGCTCACGAGTTATACGCGCTTATCTCTAATTTTTACTCTCTCTCTCTCTCTCACTAAGATTGCCGTTCAATAGAATGCTGTGGTGATGGGTGGGGGGTGTTTACTGGCCGTTTTTTGCTCATAACTTGAGTATCGTTCATCCGATCTTTATCAATCCTTCAGCAAATCGATAAATAATTTTGTGTACAAGGTACTGTAGGAGATATGACGTTTTTTCCAAATTGCGGGGGCTGGAGGGGGCGTGGCAAAAATTGAAAATAAACTTGATCTGCCTGCAAGTATAAGAAGTATATGCCCCATACATGTCAAACCTCTATCTCTTACCATCTCTGAGATCTCTTCGTTCATACGGACGCACAGTGGGCGATGCCATACAAGTTGGCACACATTAAGTCAAACGAGAAGGCCAAGCTAACTTCGTCTGTGCCGAAGTTTTTATACCCTTGCAAATGCAACAGTCACAGTTTAAGAACGCTTACATAAAAATCAAAAAATTTTGTAACTAAAACCTATTTTCCGACAGAAAAACGTCTGAAAATAGTTTTTCTCACTAAGACTCAATTTCCGACCGATCGGCCCTATGGCAGCCTTAAGATATAGTCATCCGATTTCGGCCCGATTTTGCGAATCTATTTGAAAGCATATAAAATAAGTCATCAGCGAGTTTAAGGACGCTAACAAAACTAAACAAAAAATTTTTTTACCAAGACTCATGTTCGACCGATCGGTCCTATGGCAACCATAAGATATAGTCACCCGATGTCGATCAACTTTTTCAAATTAGTTTAAAAGCGTTTAATATTGATAATCACCGACCTTAAGAACAATTTACTTAAAAACAAAAAAGTTTTTTTTCACTAAGACCCATTTTCCGACCGATCGGTCCTATGGCAGCTATAAGATATAGTCAACCAATTTAGACCAAAATTTTCAAACCTGTTTGAAAGCATATAATATTATTAATGACCGAGTTTAATCACGTTAACATTGAAAACAAAAAAGTTTTTCTCACTAAAACCCATTTTCCGACCTATGGTTCCTATGGCAGCTATAAGATATAGTCATCCGATTTTGACCAAGATTTGCAAATCTGTTTGAAAGCATATAATATTATTAATGACCGAGTTTAATCACGTTAACATTGAAAACAAAAAAGTTTTTCTCACTAAAACCCATTTTTCGACCTATGGTTCCTATGGCAGCTATAAGATATAGTGATCCGATCCGGTCGGTTCCGACATATTAGCAGCGTGCATTAAAAAGAAGACTCTGTGCAAAATTTCAGCTCGATAGCTTTAAAACTGAGAGACTAGTTTGCGTAGAAACAGACGGACAGACAGACGGACAGACAGACGGACAGACAGACGGACAGACAGACGGACAGACAGACGGACGGACAAAGCTCAATCGACTCAGCTCGTCGCCCTGATCAAGTATATATATAGTTTATGGGGTCGGAAATGAATATTTCTATGCGTTGCAAACTTCTGGGCAAAATTATAATACCCTTTGCAAGGGTATAAAAATAAATTGTGGAATTTTACTAATTTTGTTTATGGAATCGATATAAAACATCTCTACTACATTAAAATCGATTTTTATATATTTTTCCTATCGATACTCACGAAGTTGTAAGCACGCAAAGTTGAAATTTTTTTTTCACATCTCTAACACTACTATTCCCGCCTTTTTTGGACCAGCTGATTGAACTTGTGAAAAGTTAAGTTTTAATAATTTTGGTGAAAATAGTGTTGCAAACCCACATAGTTGGCATGTATTTGATGTAAAAAATATGTGTGTGTCCAGTGTTTATGTGTATTAGCTGAAATCTATCTTTAAAGTTAACATATCCTATAGAATGATCTTTTTCACGTACTAAAACTTTTGTAGTATATAACTTTTAATATTCGCAAGTATTCGCCCAGAACTCTTTTTTATTTATACTAATGGTCTTTTGTGAATAGTCCAGTGTCAAAATGAGCTGCCAATACTTGCCACTCACATGTACAGATTATTTTATAGGTATAATGTCTGCATCAATAAAAGCACTTTTTGCAATATGGCAAAAGTAAGCAGAGCAAGCAAAAAAAGTTGAAGCTCTTAAAGTCTATGTTTTCACTGAGATAATCGGGAACAACAATTGTACGGAAGAGGAGCGCCTTTAAGTTAATAAAAAACTAGACAACTTTGCTGCCAAGCTTACAATGAAGTGGAGGAAGTTTAACAGATCACTGGCATATTTTGAAAAATCAAATGCTGAATGGTTAAACGGTTTATTAATGCTAATTGAACCATGCACAATCAATAAGCCTGGACGTCCGGCTAAATCGTTCTCAGATTGCACAAACAATCGACAACTTCAAAGAGTATCTCATATAGTGAAGGCAACACCGTGCGATGAATTAATGGTAGCCGCTCGGGTGAGCATGTATAATTGTGGAAAAAGGAGTCGTTCTCGAGTACTATCAGAAAGCCCTGCAAAGCTAAATAAGCCAGAGTCTGCAAACCCAATAAATTTTACCCAAGAGGAAGCTTTATCCCTTTTTGTTGATAGAGACTTTACTAAAAATTCATACCGTTTGATGCAGAGCTCCGTAAAAGAACATGGATCAAAAATGTTTCCGTGCTATCCAAACGGCATTCAAATATCGGAAACTTCAGCTGAAGTAAATTTGCAAACTTTGGTTGACCACACTGTTTCCAGGATAATTCAAGGAAATGAAGCAGCTTTTAATGAAATGGAGAACTTTTGACCTTTTTTTGAATTGAAAGCCATTTATAAATGGGGGTGTGATGGCAGTAGTGGACATTCCACTTACCGTCAGCGATTTTCAGACAGTTGGCATAGTTGACGACCATATTTTTTCTATTTGCTTGGTACCGTTGCAGATTTTGGGCAGGAATAATAGAATTCTGTGGCAAAACGAGCGTCCCTCATCCACTCGCTTTTGTAAAATTCCAGAAAGAGTCCGCAGATCTAATTCGAGAAGAGGTCGCTTATGTGGAAAATCAAATTCAAGAGATTCTTCCAACATCGTTAGATCATTTCCAAGTCAACCACGAGTTTCATTTAACAATGATTGATGGAAAGGCATTCAACTCTATTTCAGAAACGTCCTCACAAGTCTGTGGGATTTGTAATGCAAGTCCCAAAAATTTCAATGATCTGGAAATATTTTCTTGTAGTCTAAAGATCATTTGTACAAATACGGACTATCAACCCTTCATGCATGGATTCGGTGTTTTGAGTGTATAATGCATATTTCTTATAGATTACCAATTAAAAAGTGGCAAGTCCGCGATGCCAATAAAGAAGTTGTTGCTGAAAGGAAAAAAAAAATTCAAACTGATCTTCGAAAAGAAATGGGAATTTCAGTGGATATACCTACGGCAACATCAGGAAATACCAATAATGGCAATACAGCCAGAAAATTCTTCCAGCAACCAATCTTTGCTTCTGATATTACTGGAGTAAGTGTTGATTTAATTAAACGACTCAGCGTAATTCTACGAACAATGGCATGTGGATATGAAGTTGACATACACTGCTCGCCACTTGAATAGGACACCTCTAAAGTCGATTTTCTATAGTTAATTGCTGCTAAACCAAGCCATCCAGGAAAATAATTTTTGTTTTCTTATAAAGTTTATTTAAATGTAGTAATTAGACGAAAATTACAAAATTATTCAAAAGTTGTAAGTATACAAAAAACATTGTTAACCAATAAGTATTAACCTAACCAGCTTCGAGGTTACTAGCGAGTTTTCGCCCCCCGGCCGGCCACTGGCCAGCGGCGGGGGGGACAGACGCCTATTGTGTACATTTATTAGTTTAGCTCGGCGATCCAAGTCTTGAGACCTGCTAATCCGAACCGTGAATAGATGCATACACATCTTGCACGAACCTAATAAGGGAATGGTGCTGCTAGTACTAATCCTAAGCTTAGTATACTAGGAGGCCGACCACGCAGTGGGGGCACTGATAATTGTATTATGGCAAATTCTCAACAGACAAATATTTGGTGGGCATAGATGGGCATATTGACTCAATGGTTGTTGTAGGCGATTTCAACTTGCCAAACATCGCCTGGTCATTTCTTAATGGGTCAACTTATCTTGTTCCTTCAACACAGCATGACTTCTTAGATCATCTGTTTGATATGTCCTTGTTTCAAATTAATACAGTTCCAAACGATTAAAATAAATTGCTGGATCTAGTCTTTGTCGCTGACAGTGCTAATGCCGTAGTCTCTAGGTCTACCCCCCTATCACTTCCTGAAGATTCTTACCATCCTACAATTGAAATCTCCCTTTCAGTTATTGGACCTACCTCTTCAACATCTATAGCTTCAAACAAACCTCGTCGTTGCTTTCGTAAAGGAAACTTTACTTTTTTAAATCAACTTATTTGTGCAACAGACTGGACTCCTTTGTACAATGCGGTTGATTTAAACTTTGCTTTTACCTTTTTCTATGATTCCATTAATTCTCTCTTAGATATTTGTATTCCTAATAGCGCTCCCTCTCCAGCGTCCATTAATCCTCCTTGGTACTGTCCTAGGCTTTCTAATTTGAAAAATATTAAGTCTACATGCTTCAAAAAGTATTAATGTACTGGCTCTGTTGTTGACTTTTCTCAATACTCAATAGCAAAATCGAACTTTACACTTTTTAATTCTGAGTGCTATAAGAAATATCTTGCCCGATGCAAAATTCAATTTGCAGAGGACCCAAAACAATTCTATAGCTTTGTCAACTCTAAACGTAGATCCTCTTCTTTACCTTCTTTTTTTTTTCTTGGTGACCTAAAGGCTAACGATGACTCCACTGCCGTTGACCTATTCGCGGACTTCTTCCAATCAACTTATTCCTCTGCCCGTTTTACCAATACTTCTTATCCTTATAACATTCCTTCTTCCAACTCGATATGTGCTCCCTCAATTTCAGAAAGCTCCCTGCTTTCATATTTGAAATCACTTAAATCCTCATACTCCCCTGGGCCTGACAACATTCCCAGTTGCGTGATTAAAGAGTGTTGTTTTTCCTTATGCAATCCTTTGCTTAAGCTTTTTAATCTATCTCTAGAATCCACTGTGTTTCCGAATCTTTGGAAAGATCCCTCTTCACAAAAAGGGAGGAAAATCTGATATATCCAATTATAGGGGTATAGCCAAGCTTTCCGCTATTCCAAAATTATTTGAACAGATTCTAACCTCATCCTTACAGCACTATTGTAAATCTGTTTTATCACCTTTCCAGCATGGATTTACAAAGCGTCGGTCAACTACGACCAATTTGCTTGAATTTACCTCAATGGTTAACGATGGATTCCTTTTAAAAAATCAAACTGATGTCATCTACACCGACTTCAGTAAAGCATTTGATTCTGTGAACCACGATATTCTCCTCTTTAAGCTTGATCGTTTAGGATTTCCTTCCTCTTTTCTGCTTTGGATTTCGTCCTATTTAAAAGATAGAACTCAAAAAGTTCTGCTTCGCTCTAATACTTCAAAGCCTGTCTTTGTCACTTCTGGTGTGCCACAAGGCAGCCACCTCGGCCCTTTGTTTTTTACTCTTTTTATTAATGATCTCCCCACAATATTGTCTTACTCTCGGATACTTATGTACGCCGATGATGTGAAACTTATTTTATCTTTCAACGACTCGACGCATTCGATCAGACTGCAAGATGATTTAAACTCCTTGCAGTCCTAGTGCTTGATTAATCAATTACACCTTAATTGCTCCAAGTGCATGTTTATGACATTCCATCGTTGCAAACCTTCGCTGGCTACCTATACGATTGGCAATGAACCCTTGGAACGAATATCTACAGTCGTTGATCTTGGAGTTCTTTTTGACCCAAAATTGAGTTTTAATCCTCATATCTCCTCTATTGTTAATAGGGCGAAAGGTGTGCTTGGATTCATTAAACGTTGGTCGAAGGAATTTAATGATCCATACACCACAAAGCTTCTGTATACTGCTCTAGTTCGCCCTGTACTTGAATACTGCTCGTCCGTCTGGTGTCCGCAATATAAAAAGTATATCGATCGAATTGAATCAGTTCAAAAGCAATTCTTGCTTTTTGCCCTACGTGGCTTAAATTGGGACCCTAACCTTCGTTTACCAGCGTACTCCAGCAGACTTTTGCTTATTGACCTTCCTTCGTTAGCTAACCGTAGAACAGTCTTAGGTGTTTCTTTTCTTCATAAGCTAATTATCGGTGATGTAGACTCTTCTGATCTTTTAGGTCGCCTTAACTTTTCCGTTCCTGCTAGGCCAACTAGAAACTATTATCCTTTTATCTTGTCTAGATGCACAACTGATTATGCCCAGCATAATCGATTTCGGGTTTTATGTCAAAATTACAATGATCTCTATCACCTGCTCTCAACAGATCTCTCTCTCTTCTCTCTAAAAACGTCTCTCTATAATTATCTCCGGGGAAATCTCTGACCACTCCCAGCTGTGAGTAGGGGCATAGCTTGCCGGACTGGCTAAAAAATCCTCCCCCACCGGGTCAGAGATTTTCCAGTTATTTAGTTTTAAGTTTTACGTATACATTTTTTATTTTTATACTCTGTACCGAAGGTACATAGAGTATATTAAGTTTGTGCAAAAGTATGTAACAGGGAGAAGGAATCGTTTCCGACCCTATAAAGTATATATATTCTTGATCAGCGCGACGAGCTGAGTCGATTGATCTTTGTCCGTCCGTCGGTCTGTCTGTCTGTTTCTACTCAAACTTGTCTCTCAGTTTTAAAGCTATCGAGCTGAAATTTTGCACAGAGTCTTCTTTTTACTGCACGCTGCTAATATATCGGAACCGACCGGATCGGATGACTATATCTTATAGCTGCCATATGACCGATCGGTCGGAAAATGGGTCTTAGGGAAAATAACTTTTTTGTTTTCAAGTAAATCGTTCTTAAGGTCGGTGATTTTTAATATTAAACGCTTTCAAACTAATTTGAAAAAGTCAAAGTTACATCTGGCTAGCTCAAGGTCTATGGTTGAGTATAATTCTTTATAAACAACACAAATCAACAGATTTTATGTCCGTACAACTATCGCTGTTTCGAGAATAACCAAATTCTCTCATCAGCGGACTTGTTTTGCTTTCCACACTTCAAACAAACATCCAGTTAGTTTTTCTTTTTTATTTAAGCCTCTTTCAATCGGCGAATAAAGTCATCGGAATTCCAATGTTGTAGATTCGCTGCCCGAATTTTGGCTACGGTTTTTTGTTTGAAGGTGTTTGTTTACCAATTTGTTGTAATTAATTCTGTTGCTTATGGCTGTAGGTGGTTGGGCTATCCGTCAAATGATCCTCAATAGCAGGGCCAAGAGTTTTTTGTAAATACACAGGGTATTTTTTCCTTGTTATACTCTGTACCGAAGGTACATAGAGTATATTAAGTTTGTGCAAAAGTATGTAACAGCCAGAAGGAATCATCTCCGACCCTATAAAGTATATATATTCTTGATCAGCATCAACAGCCGAGTCGATACAGACATGTCCGTCTGTCTGTCTGTTTGGAAAAAACGTCATATCTCCCACAGTTTTGATGATAGATTGTTCGTACCTTCTAGAGATATCTAGTTGTCAAACAGTTAAAAAAGTATAGAAAAATTGCGCACACTTGAGAAGCTGCTGCTGCTGCTTCTTCTGCAGGTCGTAAACCACAAGCCGCTGTGGCAGGCGACTTTGTCACATTGCTACTTCCATTTGTGCCTCGAGTGTTTAACTCATGAACGCTCACTTTGAAATCAAAGTGATTTACACATTTCAATTGTAAGCGCAGGAGACGCCACTTGTAGACATACGTGGCTCTAATTATGTTTGAAGGAGGCAAGTGGAAAATTGAGGAAACCAAAAAAAAAAAACCTAGACAAGTTTTCAAAGCCTTTAAAGTCAGTCTACGACAATATGGATCAGTTAACGCCGGAGCAACAAAAATGTACCCAACAAATTATGCTGGCAATATGTCGTGGTAAATACGACAAAGTCTGGCTGATGCTGCGCTTTCTAAAGGACTTCAACATTTCGCTGCCCCCAAAGCAACAGAAGAGTCTAATTACCGTCGTCAAGCATCTACAGCTTTCCAACTCTCCAGAGGTGCTACCGCTGTTAAATAAATTGGAAATACCACCCCAGATCATTGCGAAGATCTATGAGCGGGCCATAACCCTGGACTTTAATCAATTCTATCAACATTTGGAGCAATTGCAGTGGGTGGAGCATACCATACTGTTGCATAAGCTGATCGTTTACAAACATGATACAGAACTGAAGATGGCAGCGAAAACGCTTAACAACTTCAAGAAGGTGTTTCGTGTTGATCGCAAGTTGTGTTTACTGAATGGATTAGTATTCTTCCTTTTTCTGTTCCTCTTCTTTGGGGTGAACTAAAAGCGAAAATTGTTTATTCCAAGACTTACACCTGACACACCACTGCAGACGTTTCAATTAAATGCACACATGTGACTGCCTTTCCTTTCCTGCCACCCCCCACATCCTGTAATACTGTTCTGTTTTTTGAAAAATAGATTTCTAAAACGTTTAAGCTGCTGCATGTGTGTTGAATTTTAAACTGAGTTATATTAACATGGAGACCAAGGTGAATGCAAGCTAGACACCAACCAACCTAAGCCTACGGTCAAAATAGCTTGAAAATGGCTGAACAAAATGAATTTTGATACGCCACCTCCCGCCCCCGCAATTTGGAAAAAACGTCATTTTTCCCACAGTTTTGATGATAGATGGTTCGTACCTTTAAGAGATATCTAGTAATCAATGGTTTTTTCTCTCTCTCCCTTTTCTCGATCTCTATATTATTAAAGTTTTTGTTAGCTCTAATAACGTCTCTGACTACAATCGGCTGTGAATAGGGGCATAGCTGGCCGGACGGGCAAATAAAATACCCCCACCGTGTCGGAGTCGTTATTAGTTTATTTTGTAATTTTATTAGATTTCTTTGATAGGCTTCCATAGCTCATAAAATTTTTTTGTAACGTATTTTTACTTTTGTTGACAGCATTTGTTTGTCGACTCTAAATAAATAAATAAAAATAAAATAAAAAATAAAAAAAATGACGAGCATTACTCTGACGTAGGATTTTACAAAATTTAAAAATTAGCAAAAATTGAGAAAATTAGAAAAATATTACGTTAAATTCAAATTTAGATATTAAGATTAAATATTAAGTTTAAATTTAAGTTCAATTTAAGTTTAGATTAAGGAAAATTAAATGAAAAATATAATTCTAATTTATAGATGTTTTAAAGATGTCGCTCGGGGGTCATCCTTCTCTGCCCGGGTGGGTGATCCGGTGATGGTTCAGGGACTCTGGGTTATTGGCCGCTAGGTCGTCCACCAAGACGATGGTTTGCGGCATTTGCTGGGGCAGAATTCGGCGCTCGTATTGGGGCCGAGGCGAAGGCGAGGGCCGGCAGGTGAGCGGGGGCCGTGATCTACCTCAGTTGATGTTGATGTTGTTTTGTGATGCCGCCACAGGATTGGGTGGTGCTTGGCATTCTGACGTGGGCGGCTCAATAGAACCGCGTAAAGTGGGCAGCGTTTGATGGTGTTGCTGAGATTGTAGCTGTTGCTGCGGTTGCAGCTGCTGCTGCAGTTGCCGCTGTTGTTGCGGTTGCAGCAGTGGCTGCGGTTGCAGGTGTTGCTGACTTAATTGCCACCCTGGATAGGGCCGGCAGTTGTGATCTCAGTGGCTGCATCCTTTTGTTTGGTGTTGGCCACATTCGTATATGATCCCTTTTAGTGGCGGGTGCCGCAATTCGGGATACTGTTGCTGTTGTTATTTCGGTCTGCTGCTGCTGTTGCCAGTCGTCTAAGGTATCACCCTAGGCTGGGGAGTTGCTGTGGCAGCCGATGCATGTGTGTGGCCAAAGTGCCAAACTGGGCCAAATAAGAAAATCGTGCGTGCTTGCACAAATTGGCTGCGATTTGGCCCAATGATGGTGGTGTTGCCCCTCCAGTAGCAGGGCAATTGGTTGCATAGCGTTTGTGTGGGGCGTGGCAATCGCCTGATGAGTTGATGAGTTTGGCCAAATTGTCAAAATTGGTAAAAATGACCAATTTCGAAAATCGTCCGGGTTGGCACGATTTTGGTCGGATTTGGCCAGATGATGGTGGTGATGCCCCTCCAGTGGCAGGGCAATTGATTGCACAGCATATGGGGGGCGTGGCAGTCGCCGGATGAGTTTGGCCAAATTTGTCAAAATTGGTAAAATTACCAATTTCGAAAATCCTCCGCGTTTGCACGATTTTGGTCGGATTTGGCCAGATGATGGTGGTGATGCCCTTCCAGTGGCAGGGCAATTGATTGCATAGCATTTGGGTGGCGTGGCAGTCGCCTGATGAGTTTGGC
Organism: Lordiphosa magnipectinata; assembly: GCA_037044535.1. Classification (NCBI taxonomy): domain Eukaryota; kingdom Metazoa; phylum Arthropoda; class Insecta; order Diptera; family Drosophilidae; genus Lordiphosa; species Lordiphosa magnipectinata. Next base: position 29,667 of record JBAMBO010004608.1, read on the forward strand.
CAAATCTGTCAAAATTGGTCGAAAATTACCAATTCGAAAATCCTTCGCGTTTGCACGATTTTTGTCGGATTTGGCCAGATGATGGTGGTGATGCCCCTCCAGTAACAGGGCAATTGATTGAGTCGGATGAGTTTAGCCAAATTTGTCAAAAAGGATCATTTATAGAAATTTTTGTGCATAGCACAGTTTTGATCGGATTTGGCCAGATGTTGGTGGTGGTGCCCCTCCAGCACCAGGAGAAATGTTTGTACAGCATATGGGAGGCGTGGCAGCCGCCCTCGCTGCTCCACAGGTGGCCGTCGCTGGTCATGTCTCTGATTCGAGGAAAAATCGGGCGTGGACGCCGGACGATGGCTCTCAATGTGATTACAAACAATTTGGTTGTCAAACATTGGTATTTAGGATGTAGTGATGTGATGTGGGGTCATCTTCGTCGAAGGCTTCGTCGTCGATTTCTCGCCATGATCGTTATCCTTGAGTCCAATGTTGTTGTTGTCGCTGTTTATGCAAGGCAGCTGCCTCTTTCGGCGTCGCCGTCGCTGCGAAGGGCATCCACAGGGCCGCTGTGTTGAAATTTGCAGAGGGATGTGTATGCTGGTCCCTCTGTAAATAGACAGAATTAATAAATTGCTATTTCTGGTGTTTGCACAGGTTTGCATGTGCAAATGGCCATTAAAATGGCCGGTGTATGTGCAGCTGTTGATGTTTTTGCAGAAGGGCGTGGTGGTGGGCGGGCGTGTGACAGTTGATGTGCCTCTGGTTGATCCATCATCCCGTGGGAATTTTGTGGCTGCATGCCGCCACCGTCGCCGTCTCCCTCGCCGCTGTCATCGCCAACTGGCATGGATTTGCATCTCGTCATGGGTGTGCATCTCGCTATTGGGTATTTCTTGCCAATTAATGGCCCATTTGAATTTAGGGCTCAAATTCTGAGAAATATTTGTTTGTTTACATATAGCCAGATTAGTGATGGGCGCCTCATAGTGCTGGCAGTACTCGTGAACTACTCGTGATTAAGTGACTTGTATACGAGTCACAGGTCAGATATGAGCAGGTGATTTTTCCGAATATTTTTATAAATTAAATATTTGGATGGGCAGACGGCAATAAAATAATACCATTAATAATAATAATGACAAAAATAGCAGTAGTAACAACAGTGACAACAAGAACATTAACAATTATATATTATTGTAACAATAAATAAATAATTATCAATACTGCCATTGTCACCATCAATACCACCACCACCTCCATCATCATCAGTATCATCAGCATCATTATTATTATTGATGTATTGTGATTGGCTGCTACTCCAATTCTGGGTCATCTTCTACTCCTGCGTCTCCTGCTGGAGTAGGTGGCCATACGTGTGTATGCTCTGATTAGTACGGTACCATATGTTGCTCGTCGAAGTCTTCTTTGGCGGGATGCTGGATTGGCCAGTTCGCGCCAGCCTGTTGACGTGCCTTTCCAGTCGTTCATTGTGCTTTAAGACAGTTTTGTATATGATTTCCTCCACCGAGTCCAGTTTGAGGTCGTGGTGGAGAGTAGAATTTCTGACATATAGTGGGCAGCCGGTGATGATGCGCAGGGTGTTATTTTGGAAAATTCGTAAGGACTTGCGGTGTATATCTCTACACATAGACCATATTGGGAGGCCATATTTCCATATAGGGGCAATTAAACAATTGTAAATTGTCCGTTTGGCTATAAGGGGAAGTGGGCTGGGTGACCTTAGGAGCCAGAGTAATTTACTACGCCTGATTGTACATCCAGCGGTAATATTCTTGATGTGTGTTCCGAAATTTAATTTGGAGTCAAGGTACATGCCAAGATATTTGACAGACTCACTGTATAAGATATGTATATAAGATATGTGCCACATATTTTAATATGAATTGGTCTTTCCATGCGGAAGGTGATGCACACATGTTGACTTTTTCTGCTGTTGATTTTTATGTCATTTCTTCTGGCCCATGATTCGAATTTACATAAATAATGTTGCAGCTCTCTGGCGGCAATCTTTTGTTTTTGATGGCTAAACATGATGCATATATCGGGCTGCATATAAGGGGCTTAACATTGTTGTTGCTGCCATCGTTGCTACTGTTGTAGCTAATGTGGGTGATACCGCTGCTAATGCTGCCCACTGCGTGGACACTGCCAGTGGTATTGTTGTAGTTGTTGCCGTAATTAATGCCCTCATCGGGTTGGGGAACAACTGCGGTAAACAATGTGTACAAAATTGGTGCCAACACACTTCCTTGTGGCACTCCGGCATTGGCGGTATGCGTTTTTGATAGGCGATCCTTGCAGCGGACCTGGAAGGTGCGCTCGGTGAGGTAGGAGCTTAATATGTTGAGAAATGAGGCATTCAAATTGGTTTTTATTTTGGCCAATAGGCCCAAAATCCATGTGCGGTCGAATGCCTGTTCGATGTCAATAAATACAGCGTGACAGTATTCGAATTGGTCATACGATGTGCAAATAAAATCCGTGACTCTGTGTAGCTGCTCAGTGGTACTATGGCCCTCTCGAAAACCAAATTGGTGTTCGGGAATTGCATTTCTTTCCTCCAGTTGGTCCACAATACGGATGGCAAGCATTCGTTCTCAAATTTTACAGATTGATGGCGTGAGGCTGATGGGCCTAAATGATTTTGGGTCACATTCTTCTTTGCCCTTGACTCCGGGTTGGGAATCATGGTGATGATAGAGTGTCGCCTAGATCTGGGATAATAATTGAGCTCTAAAGTACAGTTGAAGATCTTCTCAAGGAGCAGGATGCAGTTGTCGCCAACATTCTTCAAGGCTTTGTTACAGATGTTATCGTGCCTAGGAGCCTTCATATTGATGGACGTCTTAATGGTGTTTCGGATTTCTTGCGCTGTGAAAGGCGCAATTGGCTCGCATGGAGAGAAGAGAGCTCTGAAGATTTCGAACAGCTTGTCAATGTCTGACCTTTTTGCGAGGTTGTGTTTGGTAAAGCGTTCTCTTAGGTGAATTGCAAACTCTTCGGCTTGTTCCTGCAGGTTTATGCACCAAGTGCCATCCGTTTTCAAAAGTGGCAATTGTCTTGGCGCTTGGCGTTTGATGCGGTTTGTAAGTTTCCACAAACTATGATTGTTGCCGGTGTTTGTAAGAACAGTATCCATACGTTTGGCCTTTTTATTAGCTAACAATTTATTTAGCGCTGTGCTGACTCTCCTCCAGTTGGCTTTGTCTGCATGATGTTGCGTGCGTATGTATATTTTTCGCAGGCGATGACTTTTGCGAAAAAGTTCTCTTCCTCTCGGACATAATGATATTGACCGGCCGCCATTTCTAGAATTTCGTGTTGGTGCTGGTATTTTTGCCTCCATGGCCGAAGTTGTAACTTTCTGGGTGGGAATCACGAGAATGTCGTCAATATCCTCAGGGGAACGTAGTTCGACCTCTGGGAAAATTTTGTTATTTAGAGATTTTTGGAACTTTTCCAAGTTGCTGTTTTTGCCGATAAGTCGCTCCACTTTAGGAAATGTGGTGGCAGCACAATCGATCGTGATGATTAATGGGAAATGATCGGATGACAGTTGAATTTGGCTGTCAATATTAATCTTCCACTGTTGTAGGCCACTGTAAACACCAAAGTCGATACAGCTGGGTAGGTTGCCCGCCCTAAATGGGTATCTGGTGGGTCTGCCAGTGGCGATAGCCTCGTATTTTTGTCGATTTAGGCCCAATTTCTCAAAAGTTGCGGTTAGGTACCGGCCGGTCAAATTTGCCGGCCGGAATTACCAGAGGTTAAGTCTTTTGGTTTTCTCAGCGAGACTTACCGGCAGGTTCACCCGATAGCGATTAATTGCTATCGCTGCAAAAGTGTGACCTGACACTGTCGACGAAACAGCTGTATGTTTTGGCATTTTTTAATGCTTTTGTTGTCGCTGGTTGTTATTTGGCAAAATAGTTAAATAAAATTGCATGCGATGATAAATCACTGTGAAACACCGAAAAGACCAAGAGCGAAGAACTTTTCTGCGGCTGAGGAACATTCGCTTGTAGATTTTTAGAGTCAAACAAATCCATTTTTGGATGCGGAGACCTGGAAGCAGTATGCCGCCATGCCGGAGTTCATCGCCTTTGGAAAGACTTACGGGATAAGTACGAGAATTTCAAAAAACGATCGCGAAAATAATTCGCAATTAAGAAGCGGGAGACTTCTGGAACTGCGGCGGCATTCCCAGCCCCGCTAGAGTCTTGTCTATTTCCAAAACATTCGTGGCAAGATCCCAAGCACAGCCACAGGATTGGAAAATGTGGTTGAAAATTATGGTACGTTTTTATTTATGATATGTTAGCTTTGAAAATATTTAATTGGCTTCTTAAATTTTAGCACAAATCAATCAGTCAGTGCCTGTTTGTGATGGCACGGATAGCACGTTTTGCCGAATGAAGTCTGACTCAACAGAAGTCGCCCGCAATGATAAGGAAGAAGAACCTTGCATAAGAGCGCAGCGCCACCATAAGTTTGCTCTCTGACAACAATCCACGATTCCTGTTAACAATCCAAATCATAATAATAAATTGAACCACAACTGAAGTTAAGGTTTTACCTGTTACTTAGCGAAGATATTTGCTCTAATCCTAGCAAGATTTATTTGACATGCTGAGTTTGTTAACCTGAATCGTTGAACAAATTTGGCATCATCCAGATCATGCTCTCCCGGTACACTCTCGCTTTATTTATTCGTTGCTCCGTCTTGGATTATGTGGGTATAACCACCACCACGTTGGCCATTGTGGTAATACCGTTCCTGGTGCTGGCGGTGCACACGGATCAGCGGTTAGATCACTATCGGTATACTACATCGCATGAGGCAATTGGTGGTGCCATTGACCAGGTGGGTCCTTCGATTTTGCAGACGGCGGGCAGTAAGTTTGCCTGCTTTGCTTTATGCCGGCGTGGCGCTCAAAACATATGCCATGAATGCGGCGGCTGCTATTCTGCTGAACAGAAAGTTCCATATCGCCGCGCCTGTGTCTTCTTGTCTTACCGCCTGAATCTTCCATTTCCATTATTTTCCAAATTTGTTTATTTATAAACATTTTTTTTTGGCAATTGACAAAGTAAACAATACAAATTTTGGGCACAGCTGTTTGTCGATCGATAAAAATATCGATAATTCTATCGAAACTTGCCGGCAGGTTAAAATTTGACCCCATCATGAGGCAGCGGTTAACTTTGCCGCTCGGTTCTCGCCAAAGACAGCATGAGACACGCGAATTCGGCTAACCTGCCGGTAAGTTTGACTAACCGGACATTGAGAAATTGGGCCTTAAATGGTTAAACAGGAGGCTTCCTCTCGGGCTGTAGGAATGATAAAGATCGGATGATTGATACTCAATTTATGGGCAAAAAACGGCCAGTTAACACCACCACTTTTTCTCGTTTTAGTCCGCCAGTTAAACGTCCGTAAAAGAGCTTAACTCTAAAAACGATCTCCTGTAAATTTTACATATCGACACATACGATATATTAAGCATACCCGTATATTTTGCATACCCTTGCAAAGGGTATTATACCTCTGCCCAGAAGTTTGCAACGCATAGAAATATTCATTTCCGACCCCATAAATGATATATATTCTTGATCAGCGCGACGAGCTGAGTCGATTGAGCTTTGTCCGTCCGTCCGTCTGTCTGTCTGTTTCTACTCAAACTTGTCTCTCAGTTTTAAAGCTATCGAGCTGAAATTTTGCACAGAGTCTTCTTTTTACTGCACGCTGCTAATATATCGGAACCGACCGGATCGGATGACTATATCTTATAGCTGCCATATGACCGATCGGTCGGAAAATGGGTCTTAGGGAAAATAACTTTTTTGTTTTCAAGTAAATCGTTCTTAAGGTCGGTGATTTTTAATATTAAACGCTTTCAAACTAATTTGAAAAAGTCAAAGTTACATCTGGCTAGCTCAAGGTCTATGGTTGAGTATAATTCTTTATAAACAACACAAATCAACAGATTTTATGTCCGTACAACTATCGCTGTTTCGAGAATAACCAAATTCTCTCATCAGCGGACTTGTTTTGCTTTCCACACTTCAAACAAACATCCAGTTAGTTTTTCTTTTTTATTTAAGCCTCTTTCAATCGGCGAATAAAGTCATCGGAATTCCAATGTTGTAGATTCGCTGCCCGAATTTTGGCTACGGTTTTTTGTTTGAAGGTGTTTGTTTACCAATTTGTTGTAATTAATTCTGTTGCTTATGGCTGTAGGTGGTTGGGCTATCCGTCAAATGATCCTCAATAGCAGGGCCAAGAGTTTTTTGTAAATACACAGGGTATTTTTTCCTTGTTATACTCTGTACCGAAGGTACATAGAGTATATTAAGTTTGTGCAAAAGTATGTAACAGCCAGAAGGAATCATCTCCGACCCTATAAAGTATATATATTCTTGATCAGCATCAACAGCCGAGTCGATACAGACATGTCCGTCTGTCTGTCTGTTTGGAAAAAACGTCATATCTCCCACAGTTTTGATGATAGATTGTTCGTACCTTCTAGAGATATCTAGTTGTCAAACAGTTAAAAAAGTATAGAAAAATTGCGCACACTTGAGAAGCTGCTGCTGCTGCTTCTTCTGCAGGTCGTAAACCACAAGCCGCTGTGGCAGGCGACTTTGTCACATTGCTACTTCCATTTGTGCCTCGAGTGTTTAACTCATGAACGCTCACTTTGAAATCAAAGTGATTTACACATTTCAATTGTAAGCGCAGGATACGCCACTTGTAGACATACGTGGCTCTAATTATGTTTGAAGGAGGCAAGTGGAAAATTGAGGAAACCAAAAAAAAACGAGAAGGCCAAGCTAACTTCGTCTGTGCCGAAGTTTTTATACCCTTGCAAATGCAAATGTCACAGTTTAAGAACGCTTACATAAAAATCAAAAATGTTGTAACTAAAACCTATTTTCCGACAGATAAACGTCTGAAAAAAGTTTTTCTCACTAAGACTCAATTTTGGACCGATCGGCCCTATGACAACCATAAGATATAGTCACCCGATGTCGATCAACTTTTTCAAATTAGTTTGAAAGCGTTTAATATTAATAATCACCGACCTTAAGAACGATTTACTTAAAAAAAAAAGTTTTTTTTCACTAAGACCCATTTTCCGACCGATCGGTCCTATGGCAGCTATAAGATATAGTCATCCGATTTTGTCCAAAATTTGCAAATCTGTTTGAAAGTATATAATATTATTATTGACCGAGTTTAATCACGTTAACATTGGAAACAAAAAAGTTTTTCTCACTAAAACCCATTTTTCGACCTATGGTTCCTATGGCAGCTATAAGATATAGTCAACCGATTTTGACCAAAATTTGCAAATCTGTTTGAAAGTATATAATATTATTAATGACTGAGTTTAATCACGTTAACATCGAAAACAAAAAAGTTTTTCTCACTAAAACCCATTTTTCGACCGATGGTTCCTATGACAGCTATAAGATATAGTGATCCGATCCGGTCGGTTCCGACATATTAGCAGCGTGCAGTAAAAAGAAGACTCTGTGCAAAATTTCAGCTCGATAGCTTTAAAACTGTGAGACTAGTTTGCGTAGAAACAGACGGACAGACAGACGGACAGACAGACAGACGGACAGACAGACAGACAGACGGACGGACAAAGCTCAATGAACTCAGCTCGTCCCCCTGATCAAGAATATATATAGTTTATGGGGTCGGAAATGAATATTTCTATGCGTTGCAAACTTCTGGGCAAAATTATAATACCCTTTGCAAGGGTATAAAAACCTAGACAAGTTTTCAAAGCCTTTAAAGTCAGTCTACGACAATATGGATCAGTTAACGCCGGAGCAACAAAAATGTACCCAACAAATTATGCTGGCAATATGTCGTGGTAAATACGACAAAGTCTGGCTGATGCTGCGCTTTCTAAAGGACTTCAACATTTCGCTGCCCCCAAAGCAACAGAAAAGTCTAATTACCGTCGTCAAGCATCTACAGCTTTCCAACTCTCCAGAGGTGCTACCGCTGTTAAATAAATTGGAAATACCACCCCAGATCATTGCGAAGATCTATGAGCGGGCCATAACCCTGGACTTTAATCAATTCTATCAACATTTGGAGCAATTGCAGTGGGTGGAGCATACCATACTGTTGCATAAGCTGATCGTTTACAAACATGATACAGAACTGAAGATGGCAGCGAAAACGCTTAACAACTTCAAGAAGGTGTTTCGTGTTGATCGCAAGTTGTGTTTACTGAATGGATTAGTATTCTTCCTTTTTCTGTTCCTCTTCTTTGGGGTGAACTAAAAGCGAAAATTGTTTATTCCAAGACTTACACCTGACACACCACTGCAGACGTTTCAATTAAATGCACACATGTGACTGCCTTTCCTTTCCTGCCACCCCCCACATCCTGTAATACTGTTCTGTTTTTTGAAAAATAGATTTCTAAAACGTTTAAGCTGCTGCATGTGTGTTGAATTTTAAACTGAGTTATATTAACATGGAGACCAAGGTGAATGCAAGCTAGACACCAACCAACCTAAGCCTACGGTCAAAATAGCTTGAAAATGGCTGAACAAAATGAATTTTGATACGCCACCTCCCGCCCCCGCAATTTGGAAAAAACGTCATTTTTCCCACAGTTTTGATGATAGATGGTTCGTACCTTTAAGAGATATCTAGTAATCAATGGTTTTTTCTCTCTCTCCCTTTTCTCGATCTCTATATTATTAAAGTTTTTGTTAGCTCTAATAACGTCTCTGACTACAATCGGCTGTGAATAGGGGCATAGCTGGCCGGACGGGCAAATAAAATACCCCCACCGTGTCGGAGTCGTTATTAGTTTATTTTGTAATTTTATTAGATTTCTTTGATAGGCTTCCATAGCTCATAAAATTTTTTTGTAACGTATTTTTACTTTTGTTGACAGCATTTGTTTGTCGACTCTAAATAAATAAATAAAAATAAAATAAAAAATAAAAAAAATGACGAGCATTACTCTGACGTAGGATTTTACAAAATTTAAAAATTAGCAAAAATTGAGAAAATTAGAAAAATATTACGTTAAATTCAAATTTAGATATTAAGATTAAATATTAAGTTTAAATTTAAGTTCAATTTAAGTTTAGATTAAGGAAAATTAAATGAAAAATATAATTCTAATTTATAGATGTTTTAAAGATGTCGCTCGGGGGTCATCCTTCTCTGCCCGGGTGGGTGATCCGGTGATGGTTCAGGGACTCTGGGTTATTGGCCGCTAGGTCGTCCACCAAGACGATGGTTTGCGGCATTTGCTGGGGCAGAATTCGGCGCTCGTATTGGGGCCGAGGCGAAGGCGAGGGCCGGCAGGTGAGCGGGGGCCGTGATCTACCTCAGTTGATGTTGATGTTGTTTTGTGATGCCGCCACAGGATTGGGTGGTGCTTGGCATTCTGACGTGGGCGGCTCAATAGAACCGCGTAAAGTGGGCAGCGTTTGATGGTGTTGCTGAGATTGTAGCTGTTGCTGCGGTTGCAGCTGCTGCTGCAGTTGCCGCTGTTGTTGCGGTTGCAGCAGTGGCTGCGGTTGCAGGTGTTGCTGACTTAATTGCCACCCTGGATAGGGCCGGCAGTTGTGATCTCAGTGGCTGCATCCTTTTGTTTGGTGTTGGCCACATTCGTATATGATCCCTTTTAGTGGCGGGTGCCGCAATTCGGGATACTGTTGCTGTTGTTATTTCGGTCTGCTGCTGCTGTTGCCAGTCGTCTAAGGTATCACCCTAGGCTGGGGAGTTGCTGTGGCAGCCGATGCATGTGTGTGGCCAAAGTGCCAAACTGGGCCAAATAAGAAAATCGTGCGTGCTTGCACAAATTGGCTGCGATTTGGCCCAATGATGGTGGTGTTGCCCCTCCAGTAGCAGGGCAATTGGTTGCATAGCGTTTGTGTGGGGCGTGGCAATCGCCTGATGAGTTGATGAGTTTGGCCAAATTGTCGAAATTGGTAAAAATTACCAATTTCGAAAATCGTCCGGGTTGGCACGATTTTGGTCGGATTTGGCCAGATGATGGTGGTGATGCCCCTCCAGTGGCAGGGCAATTGATTGCACAGCATATGGGGGGCGTGGCAGTCGCCGGATGAGTTTGGCCAAATTTGTCAAAATTGGTAAAATTACCAATTTCGAAAATCCTCCGCGTTTGCACGATTTTGGTCGGATTTGGCCAGATGGTGGTGATGCCCTTCCAGTGGCAGGGCAATTGATTGCATAGCATTTGGGTGGCGTGGCAGTCGCCTGATGAGTTTGGCCAAATCTGTCAAAATTGGTCGAAAATTACCAATTCGAAAATCCTTCGCGTTTGCACGATTTTTGTCGGATTTGGCCAGATGATTTGTCAAAAAGGATCATTTATAGAAATTTTTGTGCATAGCACAGTTTTGATCGGATTTGGCCAGATGTTGGTGGTGGTGCCCCTCCAGCACCAGGAGAAATGTTTGTACAGCATATGGGAGGCGTGGCAGCCGCCCTCGCTGCTCCACAGGTGGCCGTCGCTGGTCATGTCTCTGATTCGAGGAAAAATCGGGCGTGGACGCCGGACGATGGCTCTCAATGTGATTACAAACAATTTGGTTGTCAAACATTGGTATTTAGGATGTAGTGATGTGATGTGGAGTCATCTTCGTCGAAGGCTTCGTCGTCGATTTCTCGCCATGATCGTTATCCTTGAGTCCAATGTTGTTGTTGTCGCTGTTTATGCAAGGCAGCTGCCTCTTTCGGCGTCGCCGTCGCTGCGAAGGGCATCCATAGGGCCGCTGTGTTGAAATTTGCAGAGGGATGTGTATGCTGGTCCCTCTGTAAATAGACAGAATTAATAAATTGCTATTTCTGGTGTTTGCACAGGTTTGCATGTGCAAATGGCCATTAAAATGGCCGGTGTATGTGCAGCTGTTGATGTTTTTGCAGAAGGGCGTGGTGGTGGGCGGGCGTGTGACAGTTGATGTGCCTCTGGTTGATCCATCATCCCGTGGGAATTTTGTGGCTGCATGCCGCCACCGTCGCCGTCTCCCTCGCCGCTGTCATCGCCAACTGGCATGGATTTGCATCTCGTCATGGGTGTGCATCTCGCTATTGGGTATTTCTTGCCAATTAATGGCCCATTTGAATTTAGGGCTCAAATTCTGAGAAATATTTGTTTGTTTACATATAGCCAGATTAGTGATGGGCGCCTCATAGTGCTGGCAGTACTCGTGAACTACTCGTGATTAAGTGACTTGTATACGAGTCACAGGTCAGATATGAGCAGGTGATTTTTCCGAATATTTTTATAAATTAAATATTTGGATGGGCAGACGGCAATAAAATAATACCATTAATAATAATAATGACAAAAATAGCAGTAGTAACAACAGTGACAACAAGAACATTAACAATTATATATTATTGTAACAATAAATAAATAATTATCAATACTGCCATTGTCACCATCAATACCACCACCACCTCCATCATCATCAGTATCATCAGCATCATTATTATTATTGATGTATTGTGATTGGCTGCTACTCCAATTCTGGGTCATCTTCTACTCCTGCGTCTCCTGCTGGAGTAGGTGGCCATACGTGTGTATGCTCTGATTAGTACGGTACCATATGTTGCTCGTCGAAGTCTTCTTTGGCGGGATGCTGGATTGGCCAGTTCGCGCCAGCCTGTTGACGTGCCTTTCCAGTCGTTCATTGTGCTTTAAGACAGTTTTGTATATGATTTCCTCCACCGAGTCCAGTTTGAGGTCGTGGTGGAGAGTAGAATTTCTGACATATAGTGGGCAGCCGGTGATGATGCGCAGGGTGTTATTTTGGAAAATTCGTAAGGACTTGCGGTGTATATCTCTACACATAGACCATATTGGGAGGCCATATTTCCATATAGGGGCAATTAAACAATTGTAAATTGTCCGTTTGGCTATAAGGGGAAGTGGGCTGGGTGACCTTAGGAGCCAGAGTAATTTACTACGCCTGATTGTACATCCAGCGGTAATATTCTTGATGTGTGTTCCGAAATTTAATTTGGAGTCAAGGTACATGCCAAGATATTTGACAGACTCACTGTATAAGATATGTATATAAGATATGTGCCACATATTTTAATATGAATTGGTCTTTCCATGCGGAAGGTGATGCACACATGTTGACTTTTTCTGCTGTTGATTTTTATGTCATTTCTTCTGGCCCATGATTCGAATTTACATAAATAATGTTGCAGCTCTCTGGCGGCAATCTTTTGTTTTTGATGGCTAAACATGATGCATATATCGGGCTGCATATAAGGGGCTTAACATTGTTGTTGCTGCCATCGTTGCTACTGTTGTAGCTAATGTGGGTGATACCGCTGCTAATGCTGCCCACTGCGTGGACACTGCCAGTGGTATTGTTGTAGTTGTTGCCGTAATTAATGCCCTCATCGGGTTGGGGAACAACTGCGGTAAACAATGTGTACAAAATTGGTGCCAACACACTTCCTTGTGGCACTCCGGCATTGGCGGTATGCGTTTTTGATAGGCGATCCTTGCAGCGGACCTGGAAGGTGCGCTCGGTGAGGTAGGAGCTTAATATGTTGAGAAATGAGGCATTCAAATTGGTTTTTATTTTGGCCAATAGGCCCAAAATCCATGTGCGGTCGAATGCCTGTTCGATGTCAATAAATACAGCGTGACAGTATTCGAATTGGTCATACGATGTGCAAATAAAATCCGTGACTCTGTGTAGCTGCTCAGTGGTACTATGGCCCTCTCGAAAACCAAATTGGTGTTCGGGAATTGCATTTCTTTCCTCCAGTTGGTCCACAATACGGATGGCAAGCATTCGTTCTCAAATTTTACAGATTGATGGCGTGAGGCTGATGGGCCTAAATGATTTTGGGTCACATTCTTCTTTGCCCTTGACTCCGGGTTGGGAATCATGGTGATGATAGAGTGTCGCCTAGATCTGGGATAATAATTGAGCTCTAAAGTACAGTTGAAGATCTTCTCAAGGAGCAGGATGCAGTTGTCGCCAACATTCTTCAAGGCTTTGTTACAGATGTTATCGTGCCTAGGAGCCTTCTTATTGATGGACGTCTTAATGGTGTTTCGGATTTCTTGCGCTGTGAAAGGCGCAATTGGCTCGCATGGAGAGAAGAGAGCTCTGAAGATTTCGAACAGCTTGTCAATGTCTGACCTTTTTGCGAGGTTGTGTTTGGTAAAGCGTTCTCTTAGGTGAATTGCAAACTCTTCGGCTTGTTCCTGCAGGTTTATGCACCAAGTGCCATCCGTTTTCAAAAGTGGCAATTGTCTTGGCGCTTGGCGTTTGATGCGGTTTGTAAGTTTCCACAAACTATGATTGTTGCCGGTGTTTGTAAGAACAGTATCCATACGTTTGGCCTTTTTATTAGCTAACAATTTATTTAGCGCTGTGCTGACTCTCCTCCAGTTGGCTTTGTCTGCATGATGTTGCGTGCGTATGTATATTTTTCGCAGGCGATGACTTTTGCGAAAAAGTTCTCTTCCTCTCGGACATAATGATATTGACCGGCCGCCATTTCTAGAATTTCGTGTTGGTGCTGGTATTTTTGCCTCCATGGCCGAAGTTGTAACTTTCTGGGTGGGAATCACGAGAATGTCGTCAATATCCTCAGGGGAACGTAGTTCGACCTCTGGGAAAATTTTGTTATTTAGAGATTTTTGGAACTTTTCCAAGTTGCTGTTTTTGCCGATAAGTCGCTCCACTTTAGGAAATGTGGTGGCAGCACAATCGATCGTGATGATTAATGGGAAATGATCGGATGACAGTTGAATTTGGCTGTCAATATTAATCTTCCACTGTTGTAGGCCACTGTAAACACCAAAGTCGATACAGCTGGGTAGGTTGCCCGCCCTAAATGGGTATCTGGTGGGTCTGCCAGTGGCGATAGCCTCGTATTTTTGTCGATTTAAATGGTTAAACAGGAGGCTTCCTCTCGGGCTGTTTGTTCTGCTGCCCCACAAGTGGTGTTTCGCATTCCAATCGCCTGCGATAAGGAATTTATTGCCGGGATCGTTAAAGATTGCTGCGGCGTCATCTCTGTTCCATTTATGACGAGGTGGGCAATAGATTGAGCCAATTTTAATGGTGCCAATCGTGGTGTCGATACGGGTGGAGCACATTTGGAATGTGTCGGTGATGGTATTATCGACTGGGTAGTGCACAATATCGTTTTTTAATAGAATGGCAACACCGTTCCTACGGCGGCCATCGTCAGGTATATTTGCGCAGTATGACGTATATCCCCAAATACGTACTAGTTCGTTTTGCCATAGATTCGTCTCACTCAAGAGTATGATGTCTATGCGTTGACTCAAAGCAAAACTTTCGAGTTCTGGGAGTTTGCCTTGTACGCCATTGGCATTCCAAAGCATTATGCGTAATTTTTTATAACGAATTCTGGCTATTTTGATTAATTAAATTTAAATTTAAAGAATTATTGGCATTTACCAGACTTTGAGCCAATATTGACATGTCCTTTTGCATCTGGGCAATGGGCGCAATTATATGGTGCAGCCAATCTGGGGGAGAGGACTGGCTGGGACTCAAAGGTGTTAGGTAAAGTTGTTTTTGCCGTCGATGGAATTCCTCCATACCACTGAGCGTCTTTTGTACGAGACCTGCAAATAGTGGGATCCAATCTGGGATTAAATTGACAGCAGCATCGTTAGTTGGTGGTTGCTGTTGCTGTTGCGGCTGCTGTACAGGGTGTTGCCGGACATCTCTGGGGGCAGAGTTTTGCCGAGCAGTTGCAGTTGCAGTTGTAGTTGTATGACCATCGCAATGAGCTTGAGGCTGCGAATGTTGGTGGTCATTCTGATGACTTGTTGGTCTGCTCCTTGGTGCAGGCTGTTGATTTTGCTGCTGCCGCTGCTGCTGTGGCTTGCGCTGCTGTCCAGCAGTTGGATGACCATCGCGATGAGCTTGAGGCTGCGAATGTTGTTGGTCATTCTGTTGATTTGTTTGCCTGTTCCTTGGTGCAGGCCGTTGATTTTACTGATGTTGCTGCTGCTGCTGTGGCTGATGTTTTTGCCTCGGCTGCTGCTGTTGCTGCTGCGGTTGCTGCTGTTGCTGTTTAGAATGGGCATTATTTTGCTTCCTATTCTTGTTGTTGTTGTTGTAGTTGTTGCTGCTGCGGCTGCCAACTTCTGGGGCTGAGTTGGTGCTGCTGCTGCTGCTGGTGGTTTGCTGTCCACGTTTTGCAGCATCGGCGTATGTATTTGGGCCTCTGCTTGTGGTGGGATTAGCATTTTGAACTGGCGGCATAGTTTTGGTATTTGATGCGGCTGCAGTTGCTGTTGTGTTATTGTTGGTGTTGTTGGTGACACCAGCAGCATTTCGCCGACGCCGAGGGCAGCGTTTGCGCTTGGGTGGGGAAGGTCTTTTTGACATTCTCAATTTGGCGTTCTTCTCCATTACCTTTTTCAGCTCCCGCTTGAAAAATTTACAATTTGCAGAGCTGGTCTTGTGATGAGAATTTTTGCAGTGGTGACAATAAGTCGCATCAAGGGCAATACAATTCCTGGTGCGATGTTCTTGGCCGCAATTGGCACATACGGACGGATTTTTACAGTATTTCTCCGTGTGGCCATAATCCTGGCATTTACGGCACTGTATTACCACCGCACGTTCTTGTACAGGCTCAATAACTATGGTCTGGCCAAGCATTCGTTTGAGGTTGTGTATTTCCGTGACATTTTCAGTCGGGAAGAGATTTACAAAGAACATGTTCATGCGTTTGCCCGTCAGGCGGTGTTTGGGGCAATATGCGTGCTGAACTTTGAATCCGTTGGTGTCGAGGGAACTTCTAATCTCTTCATCGGTGGTTGAAGAATGCAATCCCTTAATTGCGATTTTATACACACGATCCAGCTTAGATTGGTATGTATAAAATTCCATGTTGCTTTCGGACAGTATTCGGATGAGTTCCGTATGCGTTGCGTGATCGCGAGCATATAAGCGGGTGACATCGCCCAGGGATGTTTTGATGTTAAATTGCTCCATTCTAACAGTCTGTGTGATTGTGTTTAGAAGAGCCTTCAAATTGGGAATCTGTTTGAGGCAGATTGCAGGTGGTTTGGGGACAGGTTTGGAATTTTGGCTGCCCTGTTGTTGTTGTTGCTGCTGCTGCTGCTGTGCCCTGGTCGTTGGCTGAGCCGTTGATGGTGGCATAGGCTGTGTTGTAGTTGCCTGAAGCAGCTGTCTTTGTTGGAGCAGTTTATCCAAGGCTGGTTGCAGATACTCCATGGCCGATTGTAGATTGGCCATTGCCGGTATATTGCTCACAGCCAGTTGAAAATGATTGACAGCATCCGAATCAGCATTGGTTGCTAATATTGCTGTCTGTGTTGGCTTCGTCTCAGTTGCTGGTTCAGCGGATGGGGCTCCAGCACTAGGATTTGCGTGATGACGTGAAAGGAAGCGTTCGAAATCATTGACAGTAGGGCCCAGTGAAAAGTTGCTCGATTCATCATGGGATGACGTTGGCAGCTGTGAGGGCGTGATGTAGGAGACAATGGTAGAGTCGCCTTCGGCGTCCCAATCCAGTGACTGCCATTGGTCATCTTCCTCTCCAGATTCGATACCGCTGCTGCTGATATTGATGGCCGCATCGTTGTCGCTGAATCGCTGAATCGGCAGAATCTGGTTCTGCATCTGATTCGGCAAGAGATGCGAATCTGTTGAGCCGATTGGTGCCGTCATCGGGTTGGTCAAATATTGTAATGAGCAATAAAAAGGCAAAGATATTTTTAAAAACCAAAAAGACGTTGAATATCGTAAATGGAAAGGCGCCCCCTATAGGTCACCACAGACATTACGATATGGCCACATTAAGACGCTGTCAGTGGAATTGCTTTTGCTTAATCCCTTGATTGCTTTCTTTTGGCAATATCCGGACATGGAGAAAGAGCAAGAATTAGGTTATCCCGAGGTTTCCTAAGAGACAGAGTTCCTCAGCTCAGCCTTTTCAATTTTGAACCTCCAGCTTACAACACCTAAAAAGCAGGAAAAAGTGCTTAAAGTTTATTTTCAAGTGTGAGAAAAAAAAAACGACGTTTAAAGAGGAAAAGTTTAACCAAATCTCGGTTGAAATTAAATAATTGCGCAAAATTAATTTTTTTTACAAACAAAGAGTGAGTGGCCGGTAGGGCTAAAATCTGCGTTTCCAAATTTTTCGGAAGAAATTTTAACATTTCTTTCCCTGTAGCAATCACCGCAGCAGTCAAATTTAATGCAATTTAATTGCTGAAAAGCTTTTGCTTATGCATACGCTCTTGAAGCAGATCGCTTAGGCGGGAGTTTCGGGTTGCGACCACAAACTCAAGGCAAAAAGGCATCCCCATCCGTCAGTAAGATTTGTTCTAGGCTATCCACTGCAGCATCAGAGAGCGCTTGGAGCTTTCGCAGAGAGTGGATTAGTGGGGAGAAGAGCGGCTAAAGGCGGTCAAAGTAGTGCGAAATCGCGATTCAAATCGAAGGGTCATCCAATTGTCGGCGGGAGGGGCAAAAGGAAAACGCCAAATCAAACCCTGAGCAACTCGGAAAAAAAAACAAAGTGCGGCTTAAATAATCTATGCAATTCCCATTCTGTGAAACCCCAATTAGACAACATAAAAGTGGTGTGGGAAAAAAGCCGAGAGAAACCAACAAAAACATTAAGCAAACTAAATACAACAAGTTCGACCAGTGCAAGCTCTTTCGTTTGTTAATTAGAATAAAAATAGTATATCCAAGTCCATCAGTTAATTCAACATTTTTTTGTGAGTTCATACACTGGCCATTTGGAAATTCGCAGGGTAACGAAAAAGTGCAAAAAAGCAGAGAAAAAATCACAGAGAAATCAAAGAAAAATTGAAGAAAATAACCAACCCCTAAAAACAGTGAAAATTAAAGCTAAAAAAGAAAATCATTAAGTTGGTTATGTAATTTTCGTAATTTTTTTTAGTTTTTCTTGTTTGTGTGTGTGTGAAGACCGCGTGTGCATTGCGGCTTAGCAACATGTTGCTAAACATTTAAAATAAAAATGTACAGTTCTCTCTAATCCCCTCAAGGTTCCAGAGAGCAAAAAGCTCCACCAGCGAAAGATCTTTCGGCGTGGGAGTATTACCAGGTATGTGGAGTTAACCGTTCTTTGAGAAACGGAAAAGAGAACAAAGTTAAGCAAATGTGGCTTTCATAGTTGGTATGACGATCATATGTGCAAGCACCCTACACTTCATGGGGACGGTCCATACCTTCTGTTGAGACGTACAGTGGCAATATCGAAAACAACAAAAATTTAATTATTTCACATACACCTGAAAAAAGCAACAAAAGAACAGAAGGAAAAATCATGAAAGCTACCTGTGAACGTAAAGTAATATTTTAATGATTTCAAAATAGTTGCGATATAAACGAGAAAAAAAACTACCAAACAAAAAAGGCAAAATTCTTAGTATTATATTTGAATTGAATACTTATTTTCTATCAAATATTTCTTTAACTATTTTATAATTATTCATATATTTTATTATGCATAAATTAATTAACCCTTCGTTTTCAGCGAATTTTATAAAGTGGCCAGGGTGTGAACAGAGATAAAATTTTCCAATATTTTTTTTAAATCTAAATTATAAAATCACCTAAGAACTACATGAAAAGAAATTACTGAACTTGCACAAATTAAAGGAAGATTATTAATAAAGTCAATTGAATTAAACATTGGAAAAAAAAAACAGATAGGAAGATTATTCCAAATTGTATAATGGAAGACAGGAGGTTAATTTGAAAGGATAAATAAAACTAATTATGGAGTGCTAAAATTGACAAATATTTCCTTGAAGTAATGTGAAGGAGAAGGAGGGGGTAAAAGCAATTATTTTTGGGAGTTTTCCGACTTCAGCCGCAAATATGGAGAACTCAATTGGTTGGGAGGGTGAAGAGGCTCAGCTGCAATGACATCATGCAGTATATGCGATTGTGACTGATCCTGTTAAATGTTGTCGTGATGTGGATCTATATAGGCAAGGGACACTAATTTTAAATATGTAAGATGAGGTTGGAGATGGAATGGGTCAAGAACCCCCCCACAGGCTGTTTTTGCTAGTCGCGTCCCACCGACCTTCTTCGCTGCCAACTGGTGCTCAGGGGAACATTACAATATGGCCATCTGGATAGCGGCATCTGGGTTGAACTGAAATGGCTCACCAGTTGGTGCAGGTTTGCTACTCCGTTTGGTGGCCTCTTCACTGTTGCTGTTGTTGTTGCTGTTGTTGTAACGGCTGGGAAGTTTCGTACGTATGTGGAAGAAAGGAAGATAAAGAGAAAGAAGAGGGTAAAAGATTAGTTAGATGTAGAGATGCTAATCCCTGTCCAGTTCGAGGAAGGAGGCTACCTCTACCGGTTGGGACCATAAATCAAGGGGAGTGAGAATAGTTGGGTTCAGGGGACACTCGAAGAGGTGTCTGGTGTCATGTGGGCTGAGGCCACACTTTGGGCATTCATCGATCACCTCAGGGTTGATGCGGGCGAGGTAGTTGTTTAAATGCCTGCTTTTCCCTGATCGGAGCTGGGCAAGAGTCGCCCTGGCGCGCCTGGTGAGGGTCCTTTCTGCGGGATCGATGGGTGGCGGCCTACCTCCCAGGACAACATTGTCTTGGTAGGCTTCTATGGTACAGGCGACCATGTTGGTGTGTGCCTTCTTTTTGGCCTCAGCGGATGTTGTTGCTGATACCATGCCATTTCCCAAAAGTTGTCGGACTGCTGTGATCTCACTTCTCAGGTCGTAGCGGACTGCCTTGGGTCTCCTTGACATGCTTCTAGTGGTGCAGTCGTGGTTTGGGTGAGACTCGCAGTGGCAGCCAATTAGGTACTGCTGAGTGAGAAGTTTGTTGTGGTTGCGGACTGGGAGGATCTCTGTCTCCTGATGGAGGTGGTCTGGGTGCGTCATTGTGTGACATCATGTGGCTACTCTCAGCGCAGCGTTCTGCGCAAGCTGGAGGTTTCGCCATTGGGTGTCACTCAGGGACGGAGACCATATTGGAGCGGCATAGTTGACCATGGATCTACCTATGGCCTTATATGTCGTCGAGATCGTCTCCTTCTCCTTGCCCCAGGTGCTGCCCGCTATCGCCTTCAGGACCTTATTACGGCTTCTGACTTTCTTAATCACCTCCTCTGAATGTTTGGCGAAGGTGAACAGGGAGTCGAAAGTGACGCCTAGGATTTTAGGATGGTTGATGGTGGGTATCCTGTGTCCTCCGATGTGGATATCCAGCTGCGTCCTGACTTCCTTTGTCCATGTCGTAAGGAGAGTGGCAGAAGATTTTGAGGCCGATAGGCTTAGGTTCCTGCCAGCAAAGAAGTCGGCCAGGTGCGGAAGATATTCGTTGATCCTCTCCTCTAGTTGTTGTATATCCCTACCCGTGGAGATGACAGTGCAGTCATCTGCATAAGTTATTAATTTAACTTCGGGAGGTGGTTGTGGGATCCCTGCTATGTAGGTGTTGAATAGCAGGGGGGAGAGGACACCGCCCTGAGGTACTCCTTGCTTTATTATTCGAGTCCTCGACTGTTTGCCTCGGAACTCTACTTTGGCTTGTCTTCCGGAGAGGTAGTTTGATAACCACCTCTTGGTGTGGTTCGGCAGACTGCTGTGGAGGAGGTCCTGTAGCAGGATGGCGTGGCTGACCATGTCAAAGGCCTTTGACAGGTCAAGCGCTACTAGGATGGACCTCTCGTGTGGTCTCACGCTGTTTAGGCCTGCAGCGATGGTGGTGGTGAGCTCACATAGTGCCGAGGTGGTGCTGTGTCCAGCTCTAAAGCCGTGCTGGTGCTTGGCTGGGTGGAGGTGCTCCTTTAGGGTGGGGAGTAGGAGGGCCTCCAAGATTTTTATCACGGGGGATAGGAGCGTGATTGGCCGGTATGAGGCACCTTGCTCCGCTGGCTTTCCGGACTTAAGCACTGGAATGATTTTCCCGGTTTTCCAGATACTTGGGATGACCAGGGACCTGACACACAGGTTGAATGTGTGTGTCAGGTACCTGATCGCCAGCGGTCCAATGTGCCTCAGCATGATGGTGGCCAATCCGTCCGGACTTATCGCAGTGGAAGGCTTCGAGCTTTTTATCGCCGCCTCCACCTCCTCTACGCTAAAGGTCACCATCGTCGGGTCAACTGCGGGGAGGTTTCGTATATTCCTGACAATCCTCCGCTTGTTCTTGTCCTTGTGTGCAGGGTGGGGAACAAATTGCCTGTTGAAGGCCGTGGCACACTTCGTAGGACTAGTTGGCGTGCCCTCGTTGAAGGAGATTGTCACCAGATCGTTCTTGCTAGGGTTGGTGAGCTGTTTAATGGTGCTCCAAAGTTTTTTGGAGCCTTTGTCCAGCTCATCCAGTTTCTGGAGCCATTTCCTTTTCCTGTGCTGGTTCACTAACTTAGTGATCTCATCACTGAGGGTCTGGATGTCGGGATTAGCGGCATCATCCTTCCTTAGGGAGTCCCTTCTCTCAGCCAGTGGGACGGCCTCTGCCGGAAAAAGGGGACGGATCTTTGGGATTCGTCCTGCTGGGATGCAGCGTTTGGCAGCGGAAGTGAGGAGGTTACGGAACCTACGTTCACCCTCGTTGACGGAGTTTGGTGGCGGGAGCGGGGCAATCGCTGCTTCAATGTCTGACTCAAATCTATCCCAATCGGTCTTGGCAAAGTTCACAAAGGTGCGGTTTTCAGAGGTAATGAAGTCCGCATCCTTTGTGACCTTGATAGAGATGGGGATGTGGTCTGAGCCAAGGGCAACGTCAGCGTGCCATGTGGTGTTGATGATGAGGGAGGGGCTGACGATGGTGATGTCCGGTGAGCTGCGGCAATTTGCGGTAATCCGCGTGGGGTGGTCCTCATTTATAGCACAGAAATCCGAGGAGTCAATCTGTTCTTCAATAAGGTCTCCCCTGGTGTCGCAGCCTAGAGCGGAGTGCCAAGCCGTACTGTGGGCGTTGAAGTCGCCCACCACCATTCTCATGTCTCCCTCCAAGAGATGCCGGATGTCTGGTCGGAAGCCCGCGCGGCAAGCGGTCACAGGCGGAATGTAGATGTTTAACACCTCTATCTCGTCTGTGCCGCTTCTGATCGCAATGCCTTGGACCTCAATATGGTCGTCATTGCTGGTGGTGTGGAGGAGTCGGTAGTTTACCGAGTTGTGAATGACGAATGCGAGTCCTCCTCCTTTGTTACGCTCACGGTCAGAGCGAACGATGGAGTAACTAGAGGAGGTGGCGAGTGAGTTCAGGCGCGTGAGCTTGGTCTCTTGGAGGGCAGCCAGCACTATGCCCTTTCCAGCCATGTAGTTCGTGACTTCCACGATTTTTCTACTGAGGCCGTTGCAGTTCCACTGCAGGATTTTGAAGTCCTTGGGGGCAGATGGTATGGTAGCACTGTCTGTGGTGGAGGGTGGGGTGGGGCTTGGTTGCCTTACGGCAGGAGTCTGCCTGGTTGTTGGTTGCAGGTTCCTTGTTCGCAGCTGGGTACTCCCTGCGTTTGGTGTTATTGTTGTGGTTGGGGCGGGGTGGATCGGTGGTGCTGTAGGTTGTGGTGTTGTTATTTGCTGACTGCAGGTGGGGCATGTGAAGCCTGTGGTGTGGTCCTGGTGCCTGGCTAGGCCAGAACATCGCAGGTGGCACCATTCTCTGCAACTGTAACACAGCACAGAGCACACTCCTCGAGTGATCTTCCTGATACAAACTGAGCACTTGTAGATTATGGGCCCAGGGTTGCTCTCTACATCACCGGCGCAGAGGAGGAGAATTCTGAGCAAGCAGGCCGGCGTTGCTTGCTCAGTTAGGGGAAAAACAAAGAATAGGAATAAGAAAAAAAGGTGTAGGGTACATACTTGACTTCCCATAGACCGGGGTTGGCAATCCTTGGGCAGTGTGTTGAGCACTGCGTCGGTTCCGGGACATAGACCCGATTGCTGAGGGAACCGCTGTTGCTGTTGTTGTTGTTGTTGTTGTTATTCGAGGGGCCAGATTCCCTCTGAAATTGTACAGAGGGTGCTGCTGCTGCCAGAGGGTGTAGTTCCACTGGGTTTTTTTCGAATTATCAGCCACAGACCGTGACTGAATTTGTTGCCCACCACGAATGGGAGCATTCTGTTGTTGTTGTTGTTTTTTGCCAGTTGTTGTTTGCCCTGAGGCACTTGTTGGCACAGACCGTGCAGGGGCAAGGGTACGATCCTCAATAATGACCACGGCTGTGGTGGTTGCTGTTGGATCGCGCTGCTGTTGCTGGGTGCTGTTGTTGTTGTTCTGCTGCTCTTCTTCTTCTCAGCGCCAGCGTCGCGTGCCACGGGCGCCTGAGAAATAGAATTATTAGTAGAAACTGTAGAAACTAAGTATAAACCTTATTTCTGTGGGGCTGCTGCTGTCGCAGTATGAGAAGCTGCTGTTGCTGCTGCCATCAGACTCATGGGCCTCAACAGGCCTGGGTGGGAGAAAGTTGTTTTTTTTTCCAATCGCTTGTGTATATAAATTATTGTTTTATTTACAATTATATTGTTATTATTCTTTAATTGATTGCTTTAATATTGTTACTTCAGCTAGATGTTGTGTTTTTAATATTTATTATTCTTTCGGGGGTGACACAGCAATCACTAG
>JBAMBO010004609.1:0-23725 GCA_037044535.1 Lordiphosa magnipectinata
CGACAGACTTCGGCTTGTGGTAGCTATGGCTGACCGGGTCCGATTCTAAGTCCACTTTTATTCTCCCTATATGTCGACGACATCACACTTGCCCTACCAGGCGGGGTTACCTTTGCTGGACATCTATTAAAAGTGTTAATGTATGCCGACGACATGTGTCTCTTTGCCGATTCTCCGCAAATGCTCCAGGAAATGATTGATAAGCTTCACGAATATTGTAGAGAATGGTGCCTTCAAATCAACACGGACAAATCAAAAATCATGATAATTAGACAGGGCGGCGGTCGCTACTCACGATTAGAAGACTAGACGATAGACGGTGTTACCCTTGAAAGGGTGAAGAGCTATAAATTCACAATATGTCATTTAAAGCTCACCTCTGCGAGAAACTGAAAGATGCAAAAGTGGCCTTAACACGTCATGGAAAACTCTGCCACTCATCTCTGGACCACTCATCCTATGAATATGTCGAGCGCCTCCTCACCTTCTTCATCAAAAAAGTATTTAGGCTCCCCTCAACTTTCCCAAATTGCGCAATATTTATAGAAACTGGTCTGCCCTCGCTGTTCACGTATACCCTGCACACCCATTTCAAATACGTAAACAAAGTAATGAAGATGGAAAGCTTAAGATTGCCGAAGATCATAGCTAGGCAACTTCAGGGCGAAAGATCCCAGCTCTTTGAGATATGGTCTAACATCGCTAACGAGTGCTGCGTCAGTATCGACCTTGACAACCATCTACTGTGGCAACAAGCCCACGCGCAAATCATTGCCAAAATCTGCGAAGTAGAAAGGGACGGATTTAATGCGCCAGCTTTTGCTTTTTAGGAGCACAGAGAGGACTCTGTATATATCCCTGGATCTCAACCTCGGAGCAAAAAATTACTTCAATGACACTTTAGGTGTGGAGAGGATAAACGCTATTTTCAGGGCGAGATGTGAAACTATAAGCCCCAATTTTCAACCTCACAGGAGTAACACTCTGCAAGATTGTACCCTCTGCAATATGTGTGCTAAGGAAGATGTGGCTCACTTTGTCGGAATCTGCCCCATCTTAAAAGAGATACGTATGTTGCACTTTCAGCTTCTAAATCTATCGGAAAACGAACTTCTCGATCTGCTCAAAGGAAGAAAAGCGGATAGCCCTTGCAGCGTTCATCAAAGAGGCTTTTCAATACCGCAACACCATCATAAGCAAATTGTTCTAGGCCATACCTACCTATAATAGGCATCATTCAGCAGCTCCATTATTGTAATTTTAACGGACGGTTTTTATGTTACCATGTTGAAAACTAGAAAAAATAAATTAGACCGAAAAACTTTTTGTATTCTTTAATTACTTTTTCCAATTGTAATCAGGTTAGCCAGCTATAGTTTAAGTTTTACTTGTACATTATTATAAATAAAAAAAACTACTACTACTACTACTATAGAGCTAAGAATATTATGAGACGGGTAAATAGACGGATGGTAAAGATCAAAAGTTTAAAAAATTAACGAAATTACTAATTTTTGTAAGAGTTTAGATTTTCATGAACACGGCTAAATATATCGAAAGGTCCAGCTGGAATGGAATTTATAGGCATAGTCAATGACATGGTTTCATTCAGCGGGGTATTTTGTGTAGCACTAAAGGAAGAAGAAGCAACACAATCGTTGTCGTAATCAAAGCCAGAGCCACCACTATAATGGTCTGGTAAGTTTACGCTCAAATGGTCTGCACATCGGCGGTCTGGCATATCAAGGCATACCAGCCATGTCTAAACTTTTCCAAGAATTCCGGAAAGGTTTCTCCGAATACGCCTGCTGTGTCGCCTACCTTTGCTGCCCAGAAGACGCCAATTGTGAACATTCCTGAACCAAATTGGTGCTCAGTTATCAAATGGGGTTGGCATTACTCTCTCTGTTCCTGATTCTGGTGCTGCATCTACTACTTATATGATGACCATTACTGCTTCTGATTCGGCTCACTTTAATACCGATGAATCAACGGTCATCTCAATTGCTGGAGCTGCTACTAGCGCCCCACAATCCGGTGGTTAGCGGCCCCTACTATCAACTGTACCTGGGATATCGCGACCTTTGACTAGTGTTATGCCCAGGAGCCCAAGGAAATCAATGGGCGTGTTTAGCAGAATAGTTGATCCCTGAGCAGGTATCAGAAAAATATTATGCATCGAATAGTTTGTGCTGTTGGAGGGAGCAATATCACTTTAAAGTAGCTAACAATTTCTTGATACATGCTCCTGTATCATGATACTTCAAATTGGCTATTATAATGCCGCATCACTCGAGTTCAGTAGGAAGATTATTGAAAATTTATACTTGATCGGGGAGCAAGCTGTTCTGCTGAACACGGCCATTGACTGTGTTCAGCAGAACAACTTTCTTAAGGCCATTGACTGTGTTCACCAGAACAACTTGCTCCCTGATCAGTCAATGGCCGTGCTCAGCAGAACAACTTGCTCCCTGATCAAGTAAAAATTTGCAATAATCTTCCCACTGAACTCGAGTGAAGCGGCATCATAATAGCCAATTTGAGGTATCAAGAAAGTTGTATCAAAGAAATAGTACGCTACTTTAAAGTGATTCTGCTCCCTCCAACAGCGATGCATAATTCTTTTCTGATAACTGCTCAGGGATCAATTATTCTGCTAAACACGCCCAATATTTGTATACCTCCTAGTGATTGATGCGACTGAAGACTGAAGTTGGAAATCACTTACCATCTACCACTTACCTTAATGCCCCTGCTTCTGTTTTTGATATTAGAAAGTTCAGATTTAAAGGGCAGAGAATCATGTCATTATTTTAAATCTCAATTCCTGATACACTATTTTGTAAGGTTTCTGATCAAACTATCTGGCCTAAGCATACCCTTGTATTTGAGTTCGAAGACAAAGGAAAAACCTCGAAGTCCGTTGTTCAAAAAACTAAGGTCGTCCTTCTGTGTTCACTATCAGAATGTGAACAGTCTTCTAGGTAAACTTCGACTGTGGTATGCAAATAGTGTCTCTTTTGAAGCCACCGTTATTGCTTTCACTGAAACGTGGCTCAACTCCCCTGTCTCTGACTGCGAACTCTTTGCCAGAAACTATACTATTTGTCGCCGTGATCGCCAAAATCGTTTCCTCGTAACTCGTTCCTTTTGACAATGTTCATAACATCGAATTCTTTTCCGTTCGCATCAGCATGTGTGTCTTTATGTTACATGTTGTTATAACCCTTTTCACTCTGATATAACACAGTTCGACAAAATCCATCTTTTTTTAAAAACCCGGCATAAGACCCTAAAATAAGGATAAAAGGGACCTCTGTAAGCATCACCTCATACCCAGTTTTTCAAATAAAGCTTGCAAAACACAGCGAACACAATTTTATCTTAGATTTTAAGGACTTAAGATAAAAATCTGGAAAATTCAGCAAATGTGGACAGGGTCATTGGGAACGCAATATAAACGAGGGTTTAAGAACGCTTAGATAACGAGAGCGTAAGTTAAAGTCGGCTCTAACCGACTTCGAAATACCCGTTACTCATGAAAACAAATGTTAAATAGCCTTCCTGTGTGCCTGAGGTGGGTCAGCCGAAAATTATGCAACTTTTTTCTAACTCGGCTATTTATCATCCGATCTTGATGAAAATTAGGGCTTATAGATGTTGCGAATATAAATCTAAGTTTTAAATTTGAGATCGATATCTCAAAAATTGTGGGAGTTATTCAACATTTTTTATTGTGGGGGCGGGGGTGGGCGTGGCAAAAATTTGAAATAAACTTGATCTGTGTGCAGACAATAGGAGTCTACATTTCAAAATTGGTTGCTCTAGCTCTTCTAGTCTCTGAGATCTAGGTGTTCATACAGACAGACGGACGGACGGACAGACGGACATGGCTACATCGACTCGGCTGTTGATGCTGATCAAGAATATATATACTTTATATGGTCGGAAATGATTCCTTCTGCCTGTTACATACATTTGCACGAGTTTAGTATACCCCTTTCTCTACGAGTAACGGGTATAAATATTTTATTGTTAAAGTTTTTTTTATAAAACTAATGTTAAAGGCAACTTTTCTAAAATGCAGAAGAAGATTTCGATTCTAGGGCAATTTGATTAAATATAGAAAAATAATTTTCAGAGTGAGATTTTTGAACAATTCCTGACAAAATTAGTCGATGAAATCTCTACCACGTATTCGTATTATTCAACTGTTCCATTGCAAGTATTCTCCATGTTTCAAAGCATTGGGATTGATACAACAGCAGGGATTTGGCAACAACAGCAACTAATCGGGCTTAAGGCATTTGAAAATCGTTTTTATGTCAGAGAAATGTAATCCTAGCGTTCGAAAGGGTCGAAAGACCAGTTTCTAAAAACAGAGCATAGCTCGGTTCGGCGTGGTAGCCTAAGCTTCACCACTTCGTCATATTCAAGAAAACCTTCCAAACCGGACCGGGCAGTGGCTGTAAGCATTCTATATTTCACACTTGGTAGTACATTTGGTTTGCCCAGTAGCGTATTTCAGCTGAGACAATTGAGAGCCTTGATAGCATCTCGAAGTTTCAGCTGAAGATGAGTTTTAAATGACATGTTAGACGTGACGGTAACTCACAAGTATGTAAAAGATTTAACTCGTTTAATTTCGGATGTGTTCAAGTACCAGATTTTTCTTCTTTGCAGATCCGGAATAAATTGTCTTTTATTGGAAGGGTTTTTCGTTTTATCCGTGTTGTCAGCAGCAGTAGGAGTATAGATCATTCCGCATCCGTGGTGAATCAACCAACAGGACAGGAGGAAAGGACATCTGCGTACATTAGAACAAAAGAGGGCTTAAAAGACACTCCCGTTTGTCTCCAGTGTTGTTTTCCAAGCTGATTCAGTTCCGTCATAAAGCGCTTCTAAGGCTTCTTCTGTTGACTGCTTTGAAATTTACAAAACATAGGTATACACTGCTCGCCACTTGAATAGGACACCTCTAAAGTCGATTTTCTATAGTTAAGTGCTGCTAAACCAAGCCATCTAGGAAAATAATTTTTGTTTTCGTATAAAGTTTATTTAAATGTAGTAATTAGACGAAAATTACAAAGTTATTCAATAGTTGTAAGTATACAAAAAACATTGTTAACCAATAAGTAACAAATTTTGGAGTCTTCATTTTGCACCACTTGAATAGGACACTTTATCCAAAAACCATTTAAGAATATTTCAATCCTTTTCAAATAACAATATTACTTAAATAAGAAATTAATAACATGTTTTTAAACCAAAAAAAGTTTTTAATAGTGTGTTGAGCCTCCTTTTTTCTCCAAAACCTCACACATTCGGTCTGGAAGAGATGCATACACTTTCCCCAAATAATTCAACGATATCGAGCCCCATGCTAATTTTATAGCTGCAGTTAGTTCGGAAACGCTCGAATATTGCTGACCTGATCCATATACTTCACGTGTTAGCCATCCCCACACATTCTCAATGATATTCAAGCTCGGTGAATAGGGTGGCCAGTTTAATAACTCCACGTTTTGGCTCGCTATATACGATTTAACAATTCGGGCCGTATGTATAGGCGCATTATCATGTTGATAAATCCATTTTAGATTTGCAAAAAGAGTTTGGAAGTGTGGAAAGGCCTCTTTCAATATACCATTATAACACAACGCATTCATGGTGGTTGGAATAAATTTAAGCTCACAGGTGCCATAATAGGAAATGGCCCCCCATACCATAATACCTCCAGCACTGCTGTGCAACTTATCAAGATGGTGTGGTTCTTTTCGAAGATCATGAAAATAGTAGCTGTAGCCATCGGGGTCCTCCAAATTAAACTTTTTTTCGTCCGAAAAGACAACACGTTGCCACTCCGAAGTCCAGGTGACATGTGCGCGCGCGAAATCAAGGCGTTGTAACTTTCGAGCCAGGTTAAGAGGTGGCTTCTTCTTGATTTTTAGTCTCTTCAGGTGTGTAGCATTATTAATAACACGACGCATGGTTGTCAAACTTGCTTTAACGTTGCATTTTTCCCTTATCTTGGCCAAAGAGTCGTGCGAATTGGAAGCTTCTCTTAATATAAGTCGCTTGTCCGCGATGGTAAGCACACTGTGGGTGCGGCCCTTCATGTTTTTACCATAATTAGCCTCATTATTTAAAAAATTTGTTATGGCGTGACGGCTCCTGTCGACTTTTTTGCTATTTTGGCAATAGAAATGCCAGAATCCTTGTAAGCTTGGATTTTTCCTTTCTCCGACTCAGATAATGAAGTGCCACGCCCCATTTTAATTTTTTTTAATTTTATATACACTTCAATTAAAGCAAAAAGTTTAAGTAAACCAAAATTTGTCTGCACGTGTCAACGATACCGACCAAATAAAATGCATGTTCTATTCAAGTGGCACAAAAATTCCATTGAATTTTTGCGAATGCTCACATAAAGTGAAAACAACTTTATAACGGTTCTATTCCAAAACTTGGAATATACCAGAAAGAGCGAAGAATGCTTGCACAAAGATAATATGCAAAAAATACCGTTATTCTACCATTTCGTTTTCGAGTTACGAGCAATTTTAAAGAGAGCATATAGGGTGTCCTATTCAAGTGGCGAGCAGTGTAATTTATTCATTGCGGCCAGAAACGAAGATGCTATGTTTGTGAGTAGGAATATGCAATCCACCGTTGAGTAGTCTCGTCTTAGGGTTTCACAAGACACATTTTCGATGCCAATTTTTATTTGGTTGACGTTTTTAAACTCAATTATGCAACGCAGTCTTTTTAACCGCCAAAAATTCAAATATAATAATAACAACAAACACATTTCCATGGCCAACCAATGAATTTTCACCCCCAAATGTTATTACAATTCCCAACCGGTTTTCGAAAGTCCGTAATAAGATAGGCGTCTGATTGGTTCAGTTGTCACTCGCTTTCGGGTCGTGATAGCGGCAGGTTGCCTTCAGACGCAGTTTATTCTTCTTAATCTTTTTATTGCCCATATTGTTAATTCTGCACAATTTTTTCAAACGGGCTGTTTTACTTCAAGCAACTGCTTTGAGACGCACAAAATCCACCGGAGTACAGCTTTTTGTTCTATTATTCGTTTATTGACAAATTGTTATCATGACAAAAACTTGCCAAAATTTTGTTGAATAAATTTCTCTCTGAGACGCGCAAAATCCACTAGACGAATTGGAGGTACAATTTTTTTTCTATTATTCTTTTATTGCCAAATTGTTATCATTGCAAAAGCTACATCGATAACTTTTCACTCAAATATTTGTCAGCTGTTCGCTGTCATTTTGGCTCTGAGTTATTTTTTGACTGAGCTTTTTTTTTAACTATGTCCGTCTCACTCTAACCACCGTGTTTTCCTACGTCGACAATAATTTTGTGTAACAGAATTTGTTGTCTCTATGAAGTATCTCCTTGTCACAATGGAGTTAACATCAATAAAAAAAAGAGGCGTTTCAAAGTGCGCTTCTATGTTAGTTCTTCTATGAAGCAGTGAGGCATTTGTAGTACTTACGAATATCTGTTGGTCGAGTTTATTACGAAAAATAATTAGATTTTTGTTTAGAGTGTGCTTTAAAAATTCTTTTATGCTCTCCGACTTTATTTACTCAACTGCCTCCACAAAGCTATCTTGGATACAGCTCTATTTTGTTTCCTATTTATGGCGACAACAAGCAAGAAAACAAGCCACATGATTCAGTACGGCTATTCGTGTTGCTTATTTGTATTTCCTTATTGAAATATTTTCGTGTCTGTTCTTGTATATGGTGCAATAATTGAACAAAAACCATATAGTTGTACCGTTCACAAATATATTTGAAAATTATATAACAAAAGTTAAATTTGTAACTTCTAGCTCGACCTTATGAAGACAATGTAAGGCAATGATATGGTTGACTATGATTTTTGACGTCCCCGTAAGGCTGGGATGACACATTCAATTTTTACGAACAATTATTGTCACAATTTTTTGATAATGGGGAAACGTCGTTGGAGTGAGCGAGACAAAGTATTATTGAATTCGCCTCACAATATTGTTGATGAGTGACAGAGGCATTGCTGCTGCCGGCAGCGCAGTAGCCAAAATTGATTCTACTAGATTCAATATTTGTAACAACTCGGTTGACATTTAATGGATTTGGTAAATCTAGGAGATTTCCATATTGTTATTAGATATTATAATTATTTCAATGCTCAAAATGAAATCGCGAAAGAAGAAAAAAATAAGTTTTCTTCAAAGAGAAGCAGACGGTATATTTGAATTTAATATACAAGGCATATTGCATATTGGTGATAGAATAATTATTCGGAAGAGTTCAGCCACAAACATCATAAAGAATGAGTCCGGATCGCGCCTATCCTATCCACCTATCCACAGGTATGGATGATTGTCTCACTCATATTAGGTGAATCTCCATGTAGTTTTCAGTTGCATGTTAGGGTCCAGTAGTCAAAGATCTCTAGCACTATATAATGCCCAAACTGGGAGAGCATAGCAAGTGATTTTTTCGCAAGTTGTATTGGCGCAGTTGATGGTACAACAAAAGAAAGTTGTTTGAACAAATATATATTATGTTTACAAATAGTTTAAGGCAAACATTTCAAAATTCGGCCAATGAAGAATGCAGAATCGACATATTCAGAATTGATGTTGTCTGCAGCGGATGTCCAGAAAAGATATATTTGTTGATTATTCTTATAACCAACTGATGATGAGTCCTAGACAAAGCAACCGTTTCTGACAGTCTCAAAAAAGCAATTTAAACTATCTGTTACGTACCTTGAGTGTGACCCTGACATTTCAAAATACCAAAAAATTTACAAAAAATACTAGATTTGTAACATTTTTTCGCGTTTTGGGGATTTTCTTTGATAACTTTTTAAAGTATGTGGCGAATTCGTCGGTTTCGCTCAACAATAAGTTGTGTCTAGAAATTGAATGTGTCATCCCAGCCTAAATATGAAATTGGTTTTGCGAGCAACCAAACCACTTGACTTAATATTATAAAATTTTTGGTTGTCGATAACTTTGCTCAAGCATCTCTACGCCAAAAGTTCAAAGTTTCAACCCGACCGCCGGCGAAGCTGCTGAAAACGAATTTATTTCATTTTCGTCCGCCGATATTCAAGTAAATTCTCGTCCTTTTGAAGCACAAAGAAACCCTCGAACGTTGGTGGCCAACTGGCCAAATATATTCGACGAAGCCGATTCCAACCATTTGCTGTTAATTGGGTTAAAAAGGACGAGAATCTACCCGAATGGTTATGCACTTTACGCTTGGCAGTTTGAGTTTTACAATCATATGGACGAGCAACCGTTCGAGGGTTACCTTTGTGCTTTAGTTTATCCTCCAACTAAAGAAAAAGTATTTGATCTCTCGACCATGGCGATGGAACCACAATGCATTGGAGATGAATTAACAAATTAACTTAATTAATTAACAAATTAATCATTGTGCCATTGACAGAGGAAGAAAGCAAAAAATTAGTCTTTGTTATAGTTTCGTGGATAGTAATGAAAACAGTACTGAAAACAGTACTGAAATCAGTCATGGATTGGAGCTCTGAACCGACAAATTCAGTACTGAACTGCGGTAGAGCTGCAGATATTACATCAGAAGGTCGATCGCTCAGTTTAAACAATATATTAGAAAATTAACTTAGAACTATGGTCACGGAATACAACCCATTCGAGTGGAATTAGTTTTTTGATCCATATCCAAGGCGTTTCCGATATACACGAAATAAAATGGTCACGGAACACAACCCATTCTAGACGGAGGAAGGAAAACACGGTGGTTAGAGTGAGACGGACATAGTTAAAAAAAAAAACTCAGTCAAAAAATAACTCAAAGAGCCAAAATGACAGCGAACAGCTGACAAATATTTGAGTGAAAAGTTATCGATGTAGCTTTTGCAAAGATAACAATTTGGCAATATAAGAATAATAGAAAAATAATTGTACCTCCAATTAGTCTGGTGGATTTTGTGCGTCTCAAAGCAATTGCTTGAAGTCAAACAGCCCATTTGACAAAATTGTAAAGAACTAACAATATGGGCAATAAAAAGATTAAGAAGAAAAAACTGTGTCTCAAGGCAACCTGCCGCTATCACGACCCGAAAGCGAGTGACAACTGAACCAATCAGACGCCTATCTCATTACGGACTTTCGAAAACCGGTTGGGAATTGTAATAACATTTGGGGGTGAAAATTTATTAGTTGGCCATGGAAAGGTGTTTGTTGTTATTATTATATTTGAATTTTTGGCGGTTAAAAAGACTGCGTTGCATAATTGAGTTTAAAAACGTCAACCAAATAATAATTGGCATCGAAAATGTGTCTTGTAAAACCTAAGACGAGACTACTCAACGGTGGATAGCATATTCCAAACATAGCATCATCGTTTCTGTCCGCAAAGAAAAAATTATACATATGTCTTGTGAATTTCAAAGCAGCAACAGAAGAAGCCTTAGAAGCGCTTAATGACGGAACTGATTCAGCTTGGAAAACAACACTGGAGTCAAACAGGAGTGTCTTTTAAGCCCTCTTTTGTACGCCTTATTTATCAATGATATCGCCAGCTCGATGAGGGTTGGAATCTTGGTAGCGGGCATTAGGTTAAAAGTTCTAATGTACGCAGATGTCCTTTCCTCCTGTCCTGTTGGTTGATTCACCACGGATGCGGAATGATCTATACTCCTACTGCTGCTGACAACACGGATAAAACGAAAAACCCTTCCAATAAAAGACAATTTATTCCGGATCTGCAAAGAAGAAAAATCTGGTACTTGAACACATCCGAAATCAAACGAGTTAAATCTTTTACATACTTGTGACTTACCGTCACGTCTAACATGTCATTTAAAACTCATTTTCAGCTGAAACTTCGAGATGCTATCAAGGCTCTCAACAGTCTCAGCCGAAATACGCTACTGGGCAAACCAAATGTACTACCAAGTGTGAAATATAGAATGCTTGCAGCCACTGCCCGGTCCGGCTTGGAAGGTTTTCTTGAATATGACGAAGTGGTGAAGCTTAGGCTACCACGCCGAACCGAGCTATGCTCTGTTTTTAGAAACTGGTCTTTCGACCCTTTCGAACGCTAGGATTACATTTCTCTGACATAAAAACGATTTTTCAAATGCCTTAAGCCCGATTAGTTGCTGTTGTTGCCAAATCCCTGCTGTTTTATCAATCCCAATGCTTTGAAACATGGAGAATACTTGCAGGGGAACAGTTGAATAATACGAATACGTGGTAGAGATTTCATCGACTAATTTTGTCAGGAATTGTTCAAAAATCTCACTCTGAAAATTATTTTTCTATATTTAATCAAATTGCCCTAGAATCGAAATCTCCTTCAAATTTAGGAAAAATGTTACTGCATTTTAGAAAATTGCCTTTAACATTAATTTTATAAAAAAAACTTTAACAATAAAATATTTCTTTCTTAATTTTAGGGTGAATTTGCTTTATTGCCTTTTCTAATTTATAGGCCAATTCCGCCTGTGATTTTAGAAAATATTTGTTACAAATTTAGGATATTTTGCCCTAAAATTAAGAAAATTTTTCCAAAAACACAAAAAAAAAAAAATGCTCCTACTGGGCCTTGATAGCAGGCCTCGACCAACTGCGTACTTTCTTAACTATGGTTTTGTTGCTTCATCTTGCTTAAGGCTATTTGTCGAGTGGGCTAAGGCGTCCGTCCATGTAATGAGTTCAGCATTTGTAAGAAGTCCCGAGTTCAAGACCCAGTAAAGTTTGAACAGAATTTTTATTTTCTAGAAAAGTATTTTCTTAAAAATAGCGCGAGTCGCCTTTGGCCCTTTTTTTATGGCGATTATCTACAAATTAGCATGGTGGGTAGAGTGATCAACAGTAGCACGGACTACATGATCCCAAAATCAACTTCACAGGTGCAGCAGCATTACTGGGACCAGAAGACTGGCGTACAGGACTGGCCCAGAAAGCAATGCACCTATTCACAGACGGCTCCAAGATGGCCTCAGGAGTCGGAGCCGCTGTATACTGCGATGAGCCGGAATTGAGGCTGTTCTTTAAACTGCCAGACCACTACACCATATTCCAGGCGGAAGTCTTCGCAATAAGGAAAGCAGCGGAATTGGCAGAACAATACGCACCAAACAACCAAATAAACATATACGTTGACAGCCAAGCCGCAATCAAAGCAATGCAGAGACACACCATCAACTCCAAAAATGTTCTGGCAAGCAGGGAGGCAATAGATTCCCTCAGCATCTCTACAAAGGTGCAAATCTACTGGATTCCCAGCCGCCGGGGCATTGATGGAAACGAAATGGCTGACAGTCTTGCGAAAGCCGGAACCGCACTAAGCCAAGAAGCAACACTAAACATATCTATCTCCGTACAGACGCTACACAGCAAGATGGTGGAGATAGCGGAGAAAGAAGCAGAGGAAAAGTGGAAGAACACAACCGGCTGCAGAATCTCAAAAATCATGTGCAAGACAAGAGACAAAAAACTCAGGCACTATATGCTACAGCTCCAAAGAAGAGACTGTAGACTGCTTATAGGCATACTAACTGGTCACTGCCTAGCAGCTGCTCACGCGAAAAGCGGAATCACGGCAACGGACATCTGCAGGAAATGTAAGGAGCCTGGAGTCGTCGAAACTCTGGAACACCTCATCTGCAGCTGCCCAGCGATCGCTAAGACAAGATTAAGACATCTGCACTCCCCAAGACTCACCTCTCTTGAAGAGGCGGCAAGGAAGTCTCCCAAACAACTATTGGCATTTGCAAAAACGACAAACATTCTCTTGGATTTCTAATGGAACCCAGAAAAAACCACCCGGCCTCACTAAGGACCGTAATGTGTGGCCCCTACAAAGGGCTAGCCGGAACTACCTACCTACCTTTTATATGGCAGCTATACACACAGAAAATTATTTTTCTATATTTAAGAAAATCGCCCTAAAATCAAAATCGCATTAAAATTTAGAAAAAATTTATATTTTTTAGAAAAAATTTTCTGCATTTTAGAAAAGTTGCCCAAAAATGAATTTTTTAGAAAAAACTTTCTACAATTTAGAAAAATATATTTTTTTTCTAAATTTTAAGGTTAATTTGCTTTATTACCTTTTCTAATTTTTAGGGTAATTTCGCCCTTGATTTAAAGAAAATATGTGTTACAAATGTAGGGTATTTTGCCCTAAAATTGAGAAAATAAACCCTAATTTTTAGAAAGTTTTTCTAAAAGAATATAAAAACGAGAAGGCCAAGCTAACTTCGTCTGTGCCGAAGTTTTGATACCCTTGCAAATGCTGTTTTTGAAATGTCAGAGTTTAAGAACGCTTACATAAAAATCGAACAATTTTTTAACCAAAACCGATTTTCCTACAGGAAAACATCTAATTTCGACAAAATTTCACGAATCTTTTTGAAAACATATCAAATTAACAATCGCGGAGTTTAAAAAAGATAAAATTTAAAACAGAAAAGTTTTTCTCACTAAGACTCATTTTCCGACCGATCGGTCCTATGGCAACCATAAGATATAGTCATCCGATGTCGATCAACTTTTTCAAATTAGTTTAATATTAAGAATCACCGAATTAAAGAACTTATTATTTGAAAACAAAAAAGTTTTTTCACTAAGACCCATTTTCCGACCGATCGTTCCTATGGCAGCTATAAGATATAGTCATCCGATTTTGACAAAAATTTGCAAATCTGTTTGAAAGCATATAATAATAATTATCGCCGAGTTTTATGACGCTAGCATTGAAAACAAAAAAGTTTTTCTGACTAAGACCCATTTTCCGACCTATTGTTCCTATAACAGCTATATGATATAGTCATCCGATCTTGACCAAAATTTGCAAATCTGTTTGAAAGCTTGGAATATTAATAATGATTGAATTTAAGAACGCTAACATTGAAATCAAAAAAGTTTTTCTCACAAAGACCCATTTTTTGACCGATGGTTCCTATGACAGCTATAAGATGTAGTCATCCGATCCGGTCGGTTCCGACATATTAGTAGCGTGCAGTAAAAAGAAGACTCTGTGCAAAATTTCAGCTCGATAGCTTTAAAACTGAGAGACTAGTTTGCGTAGAAACAGACGGACAGACAGACGGACAGACAGACGGACAGACAGACGGACAGACAGACGGACAGACAGACAGACAGACAGACAGACGGACGGACAAAGCTCAATCGACTCAGTTCGTCGCCCTGATCAAGAATATATATAGTTTATGGGGTCGGAAATGAATATTTCTATGCGTTGCAAACTTCTGGGCAAAATTATAATACCCTTTGCAAGGGTATAACGAGAAGCCCAAGCTTACTTACTTCGTCTGTGCCGAAGTTTTTATACCCTTGCAAATGCTGTTTTTGAAATGTCAGAGTTTAAGAACGCTTATATAAAAATCTAAAAAAATTTTAACTAAAACCCATTTTCCGACAGATAAACATCTGATTTCGACCAAATTTCGCAAATCTTTTTGTAAACATATCAAACTAGCAATCGCGGAGTTGAAGAAAGAGAAAATTTAAAACAGAAAAGTTTTTCTTACTAAGACACGTTTTCCGACCGATCGGTCCTATGTCAACCATAAGATATAGTCACCCGATGTCGATCAACTTTTTCAAATTAGTTTGAAAGCGTTTAATATTAAGAATCACCGACTTTAAGAACGATTTACTTGAAAACAAAAAAGTTTTTTTCACTAAGACCCATTTTTCGACCGATCGGTCCTATGGCACCTATATGTTATAGTCATCCGATTTTGACCAAAATTTGCAAATCTGTTTGATAGCATATAATATTAATAATGGCCGAGTTTAAGGCCGCTAACATTGAAAAAACAAAAAAGTTTTTCTCACTAAGACCCATTTTTTGACCGATGGTTCCTATGGCAGCGATTAGATATAGTCATCCGGTCGGTTCCGACATATTAGTAGCGTGCAGTAAAAAGAAGACTCTGTGCAAAATTTCAGCTCGATAGCTTTACAACTGAGAGACTAGTTTGCGTAGAAACAGACGGACAGACAGACAGACAGACGGACAGACAGACAGACAGACGGACGGACAAAGCTCAAAGATCAAAGCTCGTCGCCCTGATCAAGAATATATATAGTTTATGGGGTCGTAAATGAATATTTCTATGCGTTGCAAACTTCTGGGCAAAATTATAATACCCTTAGCAAGGGTATAATAAAAAAGAAAACTGAATTGATCCCAGGCCTCGCCCAACTGCGTACTTTCTAAACTATGGATTTGACGCAACGTCCTGCTTAAGGCCAATAGCTGAGTGGGCTAAGTCGTCCCTCCGAGAAAAGTAAAAAAAAAACAAGAAAGAAAGTCGGTCAAGCCCGACTATAACATACTCTGTACCCTTACACTCGCATTTGCTCAGGAGTCAAACGGCCAGTTAACACCCCGCGCACAGCGCGGTGCGCTCTCTAAGTTTCTCTCTCTCTCTCTCTTTCTCTCTCGCACTAAGATTGCCTGTGTTGAACGGTTAGGATATGTTGCTGTGGTTGTTGGTGGGGGGGTGGGTGGTGTTAACTGGCCGTTTTTTGCCCATAACTTGAGTATCATTCATCCGATCTTTATCATTCCTTCAGCAAATCGATAAATAATTTTTTACAAGGTATCTCTAGAAGGAACGAACGATCTATCTCCAAAACTGTAGGAGATATGAAGTTTTTTCCAAATTGCGGGGGCGGGAGGGGGCGTGGCAAAAATTAAAAATAAACTTGATCTGCCTGCAAGTATAAGAAATATATGCCCCATACATGTCAAACCTCTATCTCTTACCATCTCTGAGATCTCTTCGTTCATACGGACGGACAGACAGACAGACAGATAGACGGACAGACGGACATGGCTTTATCGAATCGGCTGTTGATGCTGATCAAGAATATATATACTTTATAGGGTCGGAAACGATTCCTTCTCCCTGTTACATACTTTTGCACAAACTTAATATACTCTATGTACCTTCGGTACAGAGTATAAAAACCCCCACCCCTTTTTATTTTAGAAAAATTGCCCTGAAACTTAGAACACAATTTGTATTTTTTTTTAGAAAAATTTTCTTATGAATAAGGCGAGTCGCCTTTGTCCCTTTTTTTAGGGCGATTTTCTAAAAATTAGGGCGAAAATGGCACTTTTTAGGGTGAGTTGTTTTTTGAGTGTACCATATAGTTGACCGATTTTCATTAAACTTTGTGGAATTATGTGAAAGCATAAAAAACTTATAAATACGAGGTTTGGGGGCGTTTGTATTGAAAACTAAAAAGTTTTTCTCACTAAAACTAGTTTTTTGACCGGTGGTTCCTTTGGCAGCTATATGCTATAGTCATCCGATCCGGTCGGTTCCAACAAATGTGCAGCGTATTTGTACCTTAAGACCTCATGCAAAGTTTGGTCACGATAGCTTTAAAACTGAGGGAGGAGATATCATAGAAACAGACGGACAGACGGATATGGCTATATGAACTCAGCTCGTCATGCTGATCAAGAATATATATACTTTATGTGGTCGGGGATGCTTCCTTCTATGCGTTGCAAACATCTGGACAATTTTAATATACCCACTGCAAGGGTATAAAAACAGGCTTAGGCTAATAGCATATGTATTCAAAGCTACATGTGAAATGCTGAACATACGTTCCCGCCCATATGTCGACACGGAGGTCAACTGCACCCACTGCAATTTAAACACTAAAGAAGACATGTTTCCCTTTATTGTCCAATTTTTCAGGAAATTGGTAAGGTGTATTGGCAGCAACAAGAATTAAGCCAGCAATGAACCATTGGAATTATAAATGGATCAAATTGGAGTGGTCTTTGCAAATTTCTAGTAGAAGCATCGACATATATAGGTACAATAGGGCAGGGCCAACCATAGCCACTGGGAGCCGAAGTCAGTCGGCAATTCACATCGAATGCTTACCGAAGCCATGCATCACTGAGTTTCAGAGAGAGATAGGTATACATTTTTCTGCTCTCCATTTGACCTGACCTGCTGTACAATAAGTACAAGGTAGCGCACTGCGCAGCTTTGATGTTCCGAATCGGCCTTGGTTCTATGTAAATCGACTGAAGTCTTTCGTGCTTTTGCAGTACTTCCTAATTGAACCCAAGATTGAAAATAGGTAAGTAACGGAAAGAAAGCATCACGCATTGGCCGACCATTGAAGGCTGAGGGCAATCGAATGCATACCTACAATACCATAGGTCAGAACTGGCCAGCCAAAGCTACCAGGAGCCGAAGTCAGTCGTTTTTTTACGCAAATGCGAGCCGAACTCATGATTGTGCGAATCGGTGAACACTGAATTGCAAGTAAAACGGCTGTAGTCTGGAGAGAGCACTCTTGCTCACCAACACAAGTACACTATTTTGTCCTCTCCATTCGGCCGGCTCTGCCGCAGGTACAATATGAGAGAGAGCAAGAGCTAAGGCATCGAAATCCTCCGTTACGATACTTACAGTCGTCAGCTATCGGAATCGGTTAAAGAAATCAAAAAGAAGCATTTCGAACTAGCCGCCGCACTGGAGCAACTTTTCCGGGTCCAGGAAGATGGCAGAGCAGGGATTAAAAGTGAAACTGGGGGAAGAAATCGACACTCTAAATTCCTGGAAAACTCCTCGACTATCTCCAGATTGGACCGTGCTCAAAATACAACTGCTCTTAGGTTTACGCACCTTTGGTGGGGGGCTGCCACTTAACATGTAGAGTGCATTTCCAAAAGTAAGCAGCATCAGGTCTGCAAAGTTTGTTTCACTAGAACAGGGTTTGAAAATAAAGCGACGGAAGCCAGCTCTGTCCTACTTCATCGATCGCTGGCCAGCGAGTAAAAAGTTGTTTGCATTTGGCTGGTGTCGGTGTGAATAGCGAAATGAGTCCGGTCCCTGTGGGACAGCCTTAATGTCAAAGAGAAGCTATCAAAGAGAGTCTGCAGTTCTACGGTAGTCAGCCTCGTCAAGGGGATCCATCTCTTATTTCGTGCTATACTCTATTATCAGTTAACCATTTTTTGGAGGTGTCTCATCTGAGAACAGACCTTTATGAACAAAAATGTTATGCTTATATGTTATCTGTCCCATTCGTGTTTATCCTATTGATTTGTTATGTGTTTAATGTGAGAAATATTTTTTGCTTTTAAGACTCTCAAGAAATGTATAGCTGTTTATCCAGATATGCCAGAGAGTTCTTAGCTGAATCTTTTGATAACTAAAAGGTCTTTTGAATTCGTAAAAAAAAAGACAGACTTGAAAATTTTATAAAAATTTCATTTTGTCAATTGTAAAATTACAATCAAATAAATTGAGAATTCTTTTCCTTCAATTCAATAAAGTTATTTTAACATCCTCGAGACAATGGGGATTGGCTGGTTTCACTTGCTGGAGCCGCACCTTGCCCTGGGTGCACTAAATAGATGAAATTTCCATATTAAATGTATACAAATAATACTAAACACTTACCAAATTCAATGCACCCATTAGATAAAGTCCACAACGGTTTGGATGTTGCTCCACCAGTTGTGCCATGTTGATGGTCTGCTCTGGTGCCAGCGAGCACTTGTCCAGAATTTCGGCTTCAATAGCAGCCAGTTGAGCCCCACTCAAGTGTTCGGTTGACGACATTCTACTGGCCAAACTACAGTCAGTGCACAGAGAAATCGCTGTCAGGTAATTCGATTCGAGTCACCGTCCACCCACCCCTTGTTTAGATAAAAGAAACCGAAGTTGACATAATAATTACATTTGTTGATCATTTATTTATTTATTTATTTCTTAAAACTTTTTAAATGCAGACAGCAAACGGAAACCATTCCTGGGATAGATTTCCAATGCTGTTTTTAGGTGCCTCTGAGTTATTATTTATTACACAGTGCCACAAAATTTAAATTTTTTTAATGCCTTGGAACGGGATCAATAAATTATGAAACTACAGGCCTCATGGGGCAACACCTCATACCCAGTAGTTAATGGGCACATTTATACTAGCAGCACACAGCTACAACATCTGTTGCTGGTTAAAAAAAAGTGAGAGCTAAAATTTTTGAAAATTCACCAAAAATTAAGGGAGTCAGCACAATTGTTATACTAAATACCCGCCTTGCTAGTATAATGTGCCCATTAATCGCGAACTTGATGTGATCAAGAAAAACTAGGTATGAGGTGTTGCTCCCTGATGCCTCTAGTTTCATAATTTATTGGTCCCGTTCCCAAGCAATTTTGAGTGTTCCACTGTGTTATATTTGTTTGGTTTTTGAGACATATTTCCACTACGTTTTAGTATGCAAATGTAATGCAGCATATTAGAGCTACATCCACTGGTGATTTGCTCACAAATGCTGTCATCCAAGAGCTCCCCAAAATTGCAACGATCAACTTGTTCGCGAAGCAGCATGAAAAACATTTTAAGTCGTTCATCATTCCTCTGTCGCATTTGACGGAAAGTATGTCGTTCATATGAAGCATTTAGCTTAGGCTCAAAGAATGTATTAAGACGTGCAATTGCTTTTTCATATAAATCCTGTTCAAAAACATATCCATTTATCCATGGACCTTTCTAAGTTTGGTCAACTTCGTCATAATTTGGTGAAAACATGCAGGCAATTTATTTACTGCGAAATGCGGGCCACTTCTTTACTGCGAAATGCGTAAGAGACTTTCAAAAATCATAAGCAGGCAACTTATTTACAGCGAAATGCGCAAAAGACTTGCTACTTGATCAAAACATGCAGGCAACATCTTTACTGCGAAATGCGCAAACAACTTTTTGCGACTTTTCAAATCATGCAGGCGACTTATTTACTGCGCAAAAAAGCACAAAATGGGCAAGCGACTTGAACAGAACATGCAGGCAACTTATTAACTGCGCAAAAATGCAAAAGCTACTTTTCAATTGGGACATGCAGGCAACTTCTTTACTGCAATGTGCCCGTGTCACTTTCAATTCCCACTATTTTAACCTTAGGACATGCAGACAACATCTTTACTGCAATATGCCCATTCTACTTTTAACACAACTCACAATACTTCCACATTTTGTTCATCTGATTATTTCATCACACAAAAAAATTATTTCCCGTCCAAGACACTTCCCAAATTTATCAATTTCAGGTTCGGCCACAATCCTCGTACTCGTAATAAGTTATTATTATTATGATTATTATTTACAGATAGACAAGCTTACACAACTAAGGCTAACTTAAGAAATATAGCACTAGCTACAGAGGCCTTCGGCAATATGCAATTTGGTGTGTTGTGGGTTATTAATGTAAGGAGATTATGTTGTATGTGTGTAAAATGCATAAAGTAGGTAATAATGTGAATGTGTCTAACTGAGCTTAAGTGCATTTTTAAGATTATTAGATATGTGGTAAATAAGGTGTGTATCAGAGAACTGCAGCGAGCTTACACATGTATGATCAATCACCCATGCTTCATATGCGGTACGAGTAATATTAAAGCTCAAAACTAGTTGACCATTTGCTTGTAGCATACACAAAACAAAAAATTCAAAAGTGATCGGGTATTGGCGAGTCATTGTATTGGCGAGCTCGAGTACTGCATAGTAGCAGAGAGGACTAAATAACCAGAGATGAAATCGCTCTCACTGTTAAGTTAACAGAAAAAAAACCATGAAGCCATCGAGGCGTTGCAGTTTTCGGAGTCAGCAAAGACAAACAGCTGCGTGCTGTTTTGTTTTGGCTACAAATGCGATAGAGAAAAGACACAAGCGAAAGGGAGGGCATGTATATCGGTCTCTGTCATTTCGTTCTGTTTGTGTATCTCTTGTATATTTTTATGTGATGTTGCGAAGACTGTTTGTTAGAAATTCGTATTGTTGTCATTGTCGGCATTGTTGCCAATCTTCACCAAAGTGACTTCTCATTTTATTGCCTAAGCGAATGACAACCTGTTGCCTGTTGAATGGCACCTGTTATCGAGTTCGCATTTATTTTAATTTATCTAGGCGTGCACTTTGAAATAAAATTTGGGAAGCTTCCGATTTTAGTTAATTCACACACAAAGGAAATTGACTGAAAATTTTGTATGGAAATTATTTTTATCATCCGAAAGCATAGTTTGCGAA
Organism: Lordiphosa magnipectinata; assembly: GCA_037044535.1. NCBI lineage: Eukaryota > Metazoa > Arthropoda > Insecta > Diptera > Drosophilidae > Lordiphosa > Lordiphosa magnipectinata. Next base: position 21,113 of record JBAMBO010004609.1, read on the forward strand.
ATATATGTTTTTTTCCCATTTTCGAAATTAATTCCCCAAGATAGGAAAATGAGGTGGAGGGTGAAAAATAAAAGTATAAATAATACAAACACATTATTTTATAAAAATTGAAATAAGGGAAAATTATTGAAATGTTTTAAAAATTAATTAATTAATGAATCGCCGGAAAAGTTTGTATTGGAAAATATTTTCATCCCGATTTTGAAAATCCGCCCACGAGGAAAATGGCCGGAAAATTCTGCGTGCAAAATCCCATTTTTCATCCCATTGACTTGAAACTTGGTTTGTAAGGATAGAATGCCAAATAATTTGTGATTTCAGTTTCCGATGCAGGAAAATCAGCCCCCAGGGTGTGAAAGACTCTGTATGGAAATCACTATTTTTCATCCGTATGAGTTAATACACGGTAAGGACAGAAGGCAAAATAATTTGAATGTGATTTTCCGTGATTGGAAAATTCACGACAAATGGTGGGAAATGGGTTGCGGGGGTGGATATGAAGTTCGAGGTGAGAAAAAAGAGTTCTGGGAAGAGTTCAAGGCCAATTGTTAGCATAGCATATAATAATATCAATAATGGCCGAGTTTAAGGACGTTTTCATTGAAAACCATAAAGTATTTCGCACTAAGACCCGTTTTTCGACTGATGGTTCCTGTGGCAGCTATAAGATATAGTCATCCGATCCGGTCCGTTCCGACATATTAGTAGCGTGCAGTAAAAAGAAGACTCTGTGCAAAATTACAGCTCGATATCTTAAAAACTGAGGGACTAGTTCGACAGACAGACAGACAGAAAGAAAGACAGACAGACGACAGACAGACGGACAAAGCTCAATAGACTCAAGTCGTCGCCCTGATCAAGAATATATTTAGTTTATGGGGTCCGAAATGCGTTGCAAACTTCTGGGCAAAATTATAAATCCAGTATTGTTCGTTCCTACAGAACATTTCGCATCGTGCACAACCCAATTCTACCGCCTCTTCTTCATCCTGGACCACGTCAGATAGCAGCTCCTCCTGATCCCCCTGGATCCCCTCAATATCCATAATGGGATAGGCATTTTTTTTAATTTTCGTCTTAAGTACATCCTGAGGGTGGAAGTGCTTATTGCAGATGTACAAATGCACTTTGCTCTGCATGGACGATTTGATATTGCAGTTTAGCTTCCACTGATCGCGTTTCCGAGGATCAGTGGGAAAGCCATGTAAAATAGATGAAGGGGATGTGCATGAACACCCAACCACACAGCACATTCTTTGCCATGATTCAAAACACGGCTGGTGTACAGGCTGTCCAACATGACCCAAACTAATAGTTGGGATCGATCCCGTACGGAGCCAACGTCCGCCTTCAGAGTGACATACATCTGTGAAATGGCGATCACAGATTCGCGATTGGGCATTGACGCTATACACGTCAATTCGCAAATTTTCTCACCATTTTCCACCTTGTTTTCAGGAATTCGAAAACTTTTGGCACCTAGAGCCTAGAGCCATGCACTTCATTTTTGTCATTTTTAAAATTTATTATTTTAAATTGCAGCAGATTCGCACAGAAGACTTGTCGTGTCGACGGCTGAATCGCTTATGCCGCAAATTGGTCGCAATGCGCGCACCAGCCAAATGCATGGCAAATTTGCGGTGTTGACGATTTTCACGTGTTCGGTCTGAAGCAGTGGACGACAAAAAGCCAAATCACATTTTGGCTTGGCATGTATGTGTGCGTAGCCACTGAACGAAGTTCAGCGACGAGCTCGGTGTGCCAACTTCGCAACGTTGGTCTGACGTCATAAGCATAAGCAAATTACAAAAACAAAAACCAACGCACATGTGCGAGAGGAGAGAAACACAAGCAAAAAATAAAAACAAAGAAGCATGGGCAAAGACAACGCTCTGTGCGTTCGTGTCCGAAAACTCCCAGAGCCTCGATAGCCTCATGGTTTTTTTCGGACTAAATTTAAGAGAGCGAATTCATCTCTGGTTATTTAGTCCTCTCTGGCATGGGCAAAGACAACGCTCTGTGCGTTCGTGTCCGAAAACTCCCAGAGCCTCGATAGCCTCATGGTTTTTTTCGGACTAAATTTAAGAGAGCGAATTCATCTCTGGTTATTTAGTCCTCTCTGCTACAAATGCGATACGAGTAACACACTCGGCGCGAACAGCACGCCAAAAACAACAACATGTGAGTGCTAAAGAGATAGCACGATATCGTTTGTATATTTGCGTTTGTATTTGGCGCACGGTTCCCTCTCTCCATCTTGTGGTAAAGAATGTTTTTAGAACTTGTGACTCCTTTATTTTTTTTACAGCAACTGTGGCGGGTTAAATTAGACGTTTGATTTCCTTTAACACCTTGCAGCAAGTCCGACAGTAAACGAAACCTGCCACTACAGTTTCGTCTAGTCTTAGAATTTCACACACCACATTCCACACAAAACTTTTTCCTTTGCGTCGGCCAGACAAGGTGTAATTGCCATTTGCAATTTGCCCAGAAATAAATTCTACATTTTCTGCCATTATGCCACGAAGAGAATCCAAATTGCAATAACTTTCTAATTTCTGTCATTCAACGCTTATTACTGCGTAATAAGTGTGACGCAGTTGGATTTGCACA
>JBAMBO010004611.1:0-65949 GCA_037044535.1 Lordiphosa magnipectinata
ACATACACACATATGTGAGTTTAAAGTAGGCAAAGCATTGCTTCGACACCGGGTTTTACATATGTATGTACATATGTATGTCTTCACACATAAGCCGAAAATTAGAAGAGCGCATTAAACACCAAACTAACGTTTGCATGTACACACAGTCACAAAACAGAAAAAATTTGAGTAATGCAGATTCTTAAGAAATGTATAGCTGTTTATCCAGATATGCCAGAGAGTTCTTAGCTGAAACTTTTGATAACTGAAAGGTCTTTTGAATTCGTAAAAACAAGACAGACTTGAAAATTTTATAAAAATTTCATTTTGTCAATTGTAAAATAACAATCAAATAAATTGAGAATTCTTTTCCTTCAATTCAATAAAGTTATTTTAACATCCTCGAGACAATGGGGATTGGCTGGTTTCACTTGCTGGAGCCGCACCTTGCCCTGGGTGCACTAAATAGATGAAATTTCCATACTAAATGTATACAAATAATAATAAACACTTACCAAATTCAATGCACCCATTAGATAAAGTCCACAACGGTTTGGATGTTGCTCCACCAGTTGTGCCATGTTGATAGTCTGCTCTGGTGCCAGCGAGCACTTGTCCAGAATTTCGGCTTCAATAGCAGCCAGTTGAGCCTCACTTAAGGGTTCGGTTGACGACATTCTACTGGCTAAACTACAGTCAGTGCACAGAGAAATCGCTGTCAGGTAATTCCATTCGAGTCACCGTCCACCCACCCCTTGTTTAGATAAAAGAAACCGAAGTTGACATAATAATTACATTTGTTGATCATTTATTTATTTATTTTTTAAAACTTTTTAAATGCAGACAGCAAGCGGAAACCATTCCTGGGATAGATTTCCAATGCTGTTTTTAGGTGCCTCTGAGTAATTATTTATTATATTTGTTTGGTTTTTAAGATATATTTCCACTACGTTTTAGTATGCAAATGTAATGCAGCACATTAGAGCTACATCCACTGGTGATTGGCTCACAAATGTTGTCATCCAAGAGCTCCCCAAAATTGCAACGATCATCTTGTTCGCGAAGCAGAATGAAAAACATTTTAAATCGTTCATCTGTCGCATTTGACGGAAAGTATGTCTTTCGTATGAAGCATTTAGCTTCGGCACAAAGACTGTATTATGACATGCAATTGCTTTTTCATATGAATCCTGTTCAAAAATGTTGGATTCACAGGAACACAATTGCTGATGCAACAATTCTAGGAATTCTTTTCCGTCATTGCGTAACTGTTTATGTGTTGCTGTTGTATGCAGAACAAGCAGGGATCATTGTGTGCGTATGCTAGAGCGAGACAACTATAGTTGTAGCCACACATGTATATACGTGTGTACATAAGTGTGATCTGCCGGCTTCCTTAAGTTCTCTCTCTCAGCTCTGCCTTCACTTCAAATCTATCGCTCAGAGTGGCAACCCAGTCGGACTTTGCAGCATGTGTTTACCAAAATAAGTACATTTGGTGCCATGAAATTTCACGAAAATAGTCACTACATAATTTTTTGGCATGAAATAAGTCCTTATTTTTACCATGACAAACTCACACGTTGTTTTCTCAGCTAAAAAGCGAATGAGAACTTTCAGGTTTCTCATGCCTACTGACGTGAGAAGTAGTGTACATACGCGAAATAAAATGGAAAAAGAAAAACGAAATATATGTTATAATATAATGTTATAATATAATATATATATATAGGAAACGATATATATGAATGAACACCTAGATCTCAGAGACTAGAAGAGCTAGAGCAACCAAATTTGAAATGTACACTCCTATTGCCTGCACGCAGATCAAGTTTATTTCAAATTTTTGCCACACCCACCCCCGCCCCACAGTAAAAAATATTGAATAACTCCTACAATTTTTGAGATATCGATCTCAGATTTAAAACTTACACTTATATTCAAAACATTTATAAGGCCAAAAATTTTCATAAATTTTTCATCATTTTTTTACCATGACAAACTCACACGTTGTTTTCTCAGCTATTCGTAAGGCTAAGAGTCAGCATATCGTGAAACGGTTTAAACTCTCTCTCTCGTGGAGATCGAACACGAAGTAGAAAATTGAAGTTAGCTCCGAACGTTTGATGAACGTTGACCAAACGAGAGAGAGAATACGAAAAAAAATTATGAAGTCAGTTCGATTTCGGCTTTTGCGGAAAAAAGATGTGTTAACCGTGAATAGTAATAATAATTTTTTGATTACAAATGCGCAATATACTCTTGGCGAGTATCGAATTTAATTACTTCTAGGGATTTTATAGTATTTATGTATTATTATTATCATTAATTTACCAAAATTCTATTAATATATTTTGTACTTAAAACAGGTAACTTGCTTAAAAGCCACAAACAACTACACATTAAAGGCCAAGCCGCTAACTATCATCGCTAACATCAGCAACGAAAGCCAACATGAAAGGCACCATGGCGAATATCAATAATATTATAAAACAAAAATTGCAAACAAATTCAAATCTATTTAATTTAATTTAGGAGTGACATTTCATACAAAAGTCAGGTGTTCCTCAGCCAACGTCTCAATTCTTCCTACCTAAGTACGATATACAAAGTTGTTACATCCAAAGTACTGAGTTTGTAGAGAGAAGAGCAGAACCCGAAGGCTGCCGCGTGACGTCACCCAAACGGTTAACGGTTACAATAACAACCCCAGAGTTTTACGGCGTTGCTTAACAAAAGCGAATGAGAACTTTCAGGTTTCTCATGCCTACTGACGTGAGAAGAAGTGTACATACGCGAAATAAAATGGAAAAAGAAAAACGAAATATATGTTATAATATAATGTTATAATATAATATAACCTACTCTACATATAAAACAGTTTGTCCTGACTGATTCACTGATTGGCAATCAACGCAGAGCGCAAACGGTAAGAGATGGAATGCTGAAATTTGGACAGAAGTTTCCATTAGTATTGAAAGTGCGTACTAAGAAGGGGTTTTGGAAAATTCTGTCGGGAAATGTGGAAAATTTGCGAAAAACTTTTGTATGCAACTTTTTTGTTTGCCATCCGATCATGCTCAAATTCATTTTCAAAGATCTTAATGAAAATTCAAGAAGAACTGCATACAAATTTTCCCGAAAATTTGTCGATTTGTTGTTAATTTTGGGTTTTTTCATGAGAGCGAGTGTGGGGGAGAGAGAGAGCAAGCTTGGTTTAGTGGTGGTTGAATTTTAATTTATTTGAGAGAGCAAGAGAGAAAGAGCGAGTTTGCTAAGGCTAAGCAGTCTATTAATAGAATGAATTCAATTGCTTACACACACACACACACACACATATTTGTGAGGATGTTCCGCTATAACAAAAAGCAAAGCTACAACTCGAACAACAACAACAAGAGCAGCTGAGGCAACAACAAAAACAACTTCAAAAACAACAACAAGAACTTTAGCAACAACGACAGCAACTACAAGAAATGCAGCAGAACAACAACAAAAATAATATTAATGAAACAACTACAACAAAAGTTTAATCTATGTTAATAGTAGTGTTAGTAATATAGTTAAGCATATGTACATTTGTGTTCCTTAAAAAAGTCGGCAATATTTGGTTTCATTTTGTTCAAGTGTCAGAGAGAAAGAGCGAGTTTGCTAAGACACACACACACACACATATTTGTGTTCGCGTAACTAAAAAATTTGTAAACAGAGAGTGAGAGCAAGAGAGAGAGAGTGCAGGAGAGTGCCAAACCAAAACTACAATCCGAAGAACAACAACAAGAGCAGCTAAAGCAACAACAAAACCAGCTTGAAAAACAAAAACAAAAACTTCAGCAGATCAAGAACAAAAATAATATTAATGATGAAACAACTACAACGAATGTTTAATCTAAGTTAATAGTAGTGTTATTAATATAGTTAAGCATATGTACATATGTATGTACTCTTTATAATAATCAACATGCACAAAATGAAATAAAATAAAAAAATTTGTGTTCCTTCAAAAAATCGGCAATGTATGTATGTGTCATTTTGTTGGGCATATACACACACACGCGGGCACAAAAAAACATTTAATTCGTTTGTGTGCAGAATGCATAGATGTGTTGCGTGTTTCTTCTCTCTCTCTCTCTCTTTGTAGTTTCTTCTAAATGTTTGTTAAAAAAAAAAACAAACAAAAAACCAGCCTAATTTGCTTACACACACACACAAGAGCTCTTTTACTGTGCGTGTATCTGTGGGTGGGGAGTGGATGGGAGCTGGGTGGGATGTGGGTGGTAGGTGGTTGGGAAGTGGATGGGAACTGGGTGGGAAATTGGTGGTTAGTGGGTGGGATGTAGGAGGGATGTGGGGGGAAAAGTGGATTTGAAGTGGAAGATGATTCGACACGTGTTTTCCCGATTTTGGAAAATCCGCCCAGGAGGAAAATGGCCGGAAAATTCTGCATGCAAAAAACTATTTCTCATCCGATTGAGTTGAAACTCGGTTTGTAAGGATAGAATACGAAATAATTTGAAATGTGATTTTTCAATGTCGGAAAATCCGCCCCCCAGGCGTGAAAATTCCCGGGAAATTCCGTAGACATAAACTGTTTTTCATCCGATTGGGTTGAAACTCGGTTTGTAAGGATAGAATACGAAGTAATTTGAAATTTGATTTTTCAAAGTCGGAAATTATCATAAAGATAAAGATAAAGATAAAGATAAAGATAAAGATAAAGATAAAGATAAAGATAAAGATAAAGATAAAGATAAAGATAAAGATAAAGATAAAGATAAAGATAAAGATAAAGATAAAGATAAAGATAAAGATAAAGATAAAGATAAAGATAAAGATAAAGATAAAGATAAAGATAAAGATAAAGATAAAGATAGCGATAGCGGTAACGGTAATTATTCACTGTACTGATGGCGACGCAGCGAAGCGCGACGGGTTATTTGCTAGTATATATTATATATAGGAAACGATATATATGAATGAACACCTAGATCTCAGAGACTAGAAGAGCTAGAGCAACCAAATTTGAAAAGGACACTCCTATTGCCTGCACGCAGATCAAGTTTATTTCAAATTTTTGGCACACCCACCCCCGCCCCCACAATAAAAAATATTGAATAGCTCCTACAATTTGTGAGATATCGATCTCAGATTTAAAACTTACATTTATATTCAAAACATTTATAGGGCCAAAAATTTTCATCAAGATCGGCTGATAAAAAGCCGAGTAAAAATGTTGCATACTTTTCGGCTGTCTCACCTCAGGCACACAGGATGGCTATTAAACATTTCTTTCCATGAGTAACGGGTATATCGCAGTCGGTCAGAGCCAACTTTAACTTACGCTCTCGGAGTGTGGCAGTTATTCAACATTTTTTTTGTGGGGCCGGGGGTGGGTGTGGCAAAAAGTTGAAATAACTTGATCTGCGTGCAGGCAATAGGAGTACATTTCAAATTTGGTTGCTCTAGCTCTTCTAATCTCTGAGATCTAGGTGTTCATACAGACAGACGGACGGACATGGCTATATCGACTCGGCTGTTGATGCTGATCAAGAATATATTATATGTTCTTTATATGGTCGGAAATGATTCCTTCTGCCTGTTACATAAATTTGCACGACTTTAGTATACCCTTTTACTCTACGAGTAGCGGGTATAAAAATGCTAGTAAAGATACAAGTTTAAAAATTCTACAGGCTGTAGGAAATAATCAGCAAAGTGACAGAAAAATAATAAGGAATAACAACAACAAATATAAGGACAGCTTTAAAAGTAAAATAAATAAAAAGAATATGAAGTGTCACCACTGTAATAGAAAGGGCCATTTTAAAAAGGATTGATACATTTTTAAGAAATTTCAAAATAAAGAAAATCAGCCAAACAAGCACAGACAGCCACAGCAGCTCGGTCAGATACCGGTTTCGCTTTTATGCTACGAAGGTTCAAAGAAGTACCAAATAAAAATAACGTCTCCTTCGTTTTGGATTCTGGTGCGTCCGATCATATGATCAACAATAAAAATCTCTTTGGGAGATTCTATGAGTTGGAGCAGCCAATTCAGATCACAGTCGCCAAGTGTAATGAGTACATATATGCCACAGCTATGGGAACAGTACAAGTTCGTAAGAAGTGGCAGCAAAACATTACATTGGAAAACGTACTCTACTGTGAGCAGATTCCGCAAAACTTACTTTCTGTGAAGAGAATGCAAGAGGCTGGAATGACAATCGAGTTCTCGTCAGGAGGTGTGAAGGTAACCAAACATAGTCAAATCATTTTCAAAGGTATGTGCTCAACTAACATTCCAATTGTTGAATTTGACTTATGCCACAGGGCATATATAACAAGTAACACTAATATTAATATGTATCGATTGTGGCATGATCGTCTGGGTCATATGAGTAGTGGAAAACTAAAAGAAATCATACAGGAGAAATTGTTTGAAGATGTTGATTCATTAAAAAGTATTAAATTTGATTATGCTATATGTGAAGCTTGTGTTAAAGAAAAACAGGCCAGATAGCCATTTGCCAAATTTAAAAATAAAGATTATATTGATAGACCTTTGTTTGCTATTCACTCAGATGTCTGTGGTCCTATTATACCTGCTACAATTGATGGTCAAAATTATTAGGTAGTTTTTATTGACCAATTCACTCACTATTGTGTGACTTATTGTAACATACAACGATGGATATGTCCAGTCTGACGAGCTGATGTAGGGTGTACACTCAGAGAAAAAACCAAGCCGATCGTGCTTGATATCAAGCAGTTTTGATGTCAAAAGTACGGTAAGACGGAATATTCTTGGATCCAAGCCGAAAATACTGAAATCAAGCATGGATTTTTGAGACTGAAATGCTTGGTTTTAAATTACGTCGGCTTCATATCAAGCATATATCTTCTTGGTTGTAAGCATGAAAAGTCTCGGTTTCAAGCATAGATCTTCTTGGTTGTAAGCATGGAAAAACTCGACTTTAAGTATAGATGTTCTTGGTTGTAAGCATGGAAAGTCTCGATATCAAGCATAGATCTTCTTGAAAATAAGCATGAAGAGTCTCGATTTCAAGATTATATCTTCTTGGTTGTAAGCATGAAAAGTCTCGATATCAAGCATCGATCTTCTTGGTTGTAAACATGAAAAGTCCTGGTTTATTATAAATGAAAATTAAATTAAATTATGATATTATGATACATGATATTATAATAATTAAATTAATTATCGTGCAATACAACAAAACTATGACGGACACTAAAATAGGTATTCAAGTAATATGTTCAATAAGCATGTATGACTAATTTGTGTTAATGTTTATATATAAAAAAATATACAGACTCCCTGAAGAAGGCAATATATTTGCCGAAACGCGTAGAACAACTCAGGCAAAAAATGTTTTGACTGGAGAGAAGAAAGACGGCCAAAATTAAACCCCAAACAAACAAATAAATTAAATTAACTATACTTAATTCTTAAAACAGTTTTATTAATTGTAACAGATCAAGATGCAAAGTCTTTCTTTCACCGTAATTTTTATCCATCATTTGTTCAATGAGTCGCTTGTAATCATTAAGGGATGATAGTTGGCTTCGCAGACTTCTTGCCGCTTTCCCTGAAGAATCTTGTCGTCGGCCGTAAAATTGCGTTGAGGAGGAGAAGACAAATATAATCCTGAGCATCTGCCAAAAAATAGAAAGTTAGTTAGTTAGTTAGAATTTGCTGTTTTATATGAAATCTAATAACAACAGTTATTAATAATAAAATAGGTTTCAAGTGTAATAACCCAAGGCAACAACACATTTTTCACTTATACTCATAAAAAAATAATTTTTATCGTGTTGCCTTGTGTAATTTCATTGATAGTCTAAGAGCTGATGTCTTATCTTCTAGATCAGTTATGTGACAGTTAGTCTGTCACATAAACAAACAAATAACAGAGTAAATTTTTGAATAAATAACAAAATAAAGAATTGAAAAAACGAATCAAATTTACCTTCTGCAGCACATGGCGTGTGCTACTTTCTATCGTGGACGTCGACAGCCACGACGACACTTTGGAGGATGGCACAGATAGTGTATCAAAGTCAATTCCGTACTAGAAAATAAAAAAAATTAAATATTAATTCAAAAATAAATATTTCTAAAAAATAAAACTAAATAAATATTTTCACTTACCTTGGCCTTTCTCCAGAGGAACAGCTTTTGACGAAACATTACACGAAGTCCAATTGGCGGAATGGCTTCTTTGGTGTCATCCTTCTCCAAGTATTAAAGGCTTTCATATGTCACGCCTGATTCTAATAAAATGAATTGGAATTAATTCAATGTTTTTCAAACTGCATTTTGAAACTACATATGTATGTACATAAGGAAAACCATGGTACGTGCACGCAACCACGTGTTCACTTAAGACAATTTTCGCTAAATATGCATACATACACAGGAATGCGAAACGGAGTTTGCTTTTTCCTTTCTTCTTCAAACTAAAGCAGAAGACACGGAAATGCAAGCACCGTTACATACGTGTGTATACGTATGTTTGTATTCATACGTACGTATGTGTACAGATATGCTATGCATCGAGACCGAATACCTCTTTTTACACACATATGCACTTATGTATGTATGTATGGCTGCATATACACTTTCAGAGTTGTGAAATAATGAGAAGTAGTGTTAAAGTTTCGTACAAATAATTTGAAAGAGGAGACGAAATACAATTTTTTCTATGAAAATTTGGCATTACTTCATAACTGCGTAGAGACTTTAACACAGAATTACAAACACTAACACAATTAAAAACGCGATACTTACATACATACAATGCATAGCGACACAGCGTGGCCGCTTTTTTTGTATGCATATGCGTATGTATGCACAACTTAAATATATATATGTTAATTTAAATTTTAGCACTTTTACTCACCATTTAAATATTTCAATGCTTCAGGCAAATTGAACTCATTAAGAAGATGTTCGAGATTAGTTTCCTAGTCTATGGTAATTCAATCACTTCCGACTCATTTGGCTTTTCACTTTCAATTGACTACCGACGCGGCAAAGCAGCCAATTCCAAAGCTGCCTTCGCTGCTTGCATCTTCGTAGCAGCCGAAGTGTCAGCGACGCTGAGAGCAAGAGAGAGAATCGTTCTCATTTTCTGCTCGCGCTCTTTGCTTATGACTCCCCGCAATTCCCTTGCCCACAAGTTCGAAGTCGAGATCAATTGTCTTCTCGTATTTAAGCAGTTTTCGTCTTAAAAATTCAAGCAGAAAAAAATCTAAATTGAAGCCGATTTCAGGCTCGCCAATTCGTGCTAGATTTCTCTGGGTGTAGCGACGAATGAAGCACGCGCTGGCTCCGGCTCAAATTGTCGTCGGCAAAGAGGTTGGTCTCTCTAATTGATCATTGTGCTACCTACTCGCGGACTACACAGATAATCTTATTAGACATTCGCGTGCTAAAATATGGCTTTGAGGTTTAATATAAAAAAGGATAGACAGGAAAGAAAAATAAAGAAGAAATTAGGACAGATAAGTGCATGGCTTCTGAAAGTCGACTGCAAAGATGTTGTTGCAGCTGCTGTGGCGTTAGTGTGTTTGTACTGTCCAGATGTTGCGGTGACAGCAACTTGCCCACCCTACCTTGACCACCAATGCCGCAAGACCCATCGCAGGTCGGTGATCCCGAGAACACACTCTCGATCTAAACCCCTATCATTTTACTCTGATGCATGGCTCCCCAAGGAGAAGATAACTTAGCAATTCATAGTTATTTCCATTTTATTACAATTAAAGCTTAAGAAAATATTCATGATTATGGCTAGCAAAAGAAAGGTAATTCCAAATTAATTCATGCTTAAATTATATTTAAATGTGTACGTTTCTATTTACGCTTTAATTTATAACTAGATACAAATCTATTTAGGCTAATCAGAAAAATAAATTCTTGGCAAATATGAGTATTAAATGATCATTAAAGATCATAAACTTCTTCCGCACTCAAGGCCGATCTCGCAAAACAGACAGAGTTAATGATCATAAGTGATTGTAAAATTATCTAATGTCCAGACAGGCGGTGATTTTAGATTTGTGTCAACTATTAATGATCATTAAGGCTAATACTGAACACAAAAGGCGTCGATCAAAACAAAAAGAATAATTTTACAAACAAAAACTGTTGCTGCTCACGGAGGTTAATTATCATTAAGGGCAATAAAAGAATTCATTATTGTTAAGCTGTGAATAAGCAAAGCAATTGAAATTTGGATATATGTATGTACAGCTGATCATGGGGGACTATGTGTGTTGACTCATGTTTTAATTGATTTGCCAATTTAATGAAATAATTCTTGCAATGCAGATTTAATTACGACCGAAGCCGATCACTTACCCATCAATTGTTTATCGTTGAGAGCGCTCCCAAGGTTGTTGATGTGTGCTGTAGTTTTAGTTGTTGGTTGCGTAAATATGTTTAATTAGTTCATTAGATGGGAGGGCTTTTCAACAAAAACACATCACTTAATAATTCCCATCATAGGGCATGCTCGAAATTTTAACTTCTATCACTTCTCAATTATCATTTGCGAAAAATAAAAAAAAAGCACAAAAAAAAGGGTGAGGAGCATGAGAGGGACTTTGGGTCACTGGGTGGTTAAATAATTTTTATTTGATTTTTTTTTTCACTTATACAACTGCCTTGGGGACCTTTTGTTTAACCTCACTGTTGCCAATAATTTAAATTTTCACAATTTACTCAATGTGATTTCTTTTTGCTGCGAATATGGGCGTTTCTTATATGTCGTTCTCTTTTCGTTTCGTTCAAGGGTATTACCGGGTCTATACGAGGAAAAAGTTTTCCTTTTGATATGCACTAGCACATGGCCCACAAAATTTTAATGCAATTTTTAAATGATTTAGTTATGGCTTCACAAAAAATTTTTGGATTTATGTTGATATGGGTGGAACCAGAATTTTATGGCTGATCTTTGGCCAATTTTCACCAATTTTCCTAGCACTTTTCCTGCTCTCCAACAATCAAAATTTTCTGCTCGTCGGCAGACGTCGACTAGACCGTTTAAACTTCGCGTAGGCACTGCACTTGACACACACACAGCAACCATTAGATGATGAGAAGAGAGAGGCGCTGATCGATTCGCTTGAGTCGCCTGTGGTCTGATCCCAGCCAGATCTTGGCTCGTCTTAAATACGCAAAGGTGTGTGCGTGTTGTTGGGTACACTTGGCGTACACTAGCTGATGGGCAATTTGGGATACTCAAAAGAGTGTCAACGCCTAATAAGGGCCAAACCTAAGAGGTTAGGGAGACACATGGTCAGTCGTTTGACAACTAAAAGTCCAAATGCAGACAAAAATTTGGCACTTTAATTGTGTTTTAAAGGTAATGCCTTGCGGCCGAAACCTTTTCCGTCAGGGTGAAAAAAAGAAGGGCCAGTCGAATCAAACCAGCAGCTAACCTATTTGCAGGGTTGCGAAATGCAAATTTCTAGAGCAGTGCTGGTTTTAATCACTTAATTAAGTTGTGCTGCTAACGCAGACTTAAACGATTTCTGTCTTTGCTGTCTTAAGCTGCATACTTTTAGGCATTTGATAAAAAGGCAATTGTGATGGCTGTTCTCAATAATTACGTATGCCCACTTTTCGGATGCTTAGAGAAAATTTACTTATTAACTACTACCGAAGGTTTGCGACAAGCGCACTACATTATGTAATAACACACAAGTCTGAAGTATTCGATTGTTTTAAAGATTTTATAGCGAAAGCGGAGGCCCATTTTAATTAAAAGGTTGTGAATTTATATATAGATAATGGAAGGAAGTATTTGTCAAGTGAAATGCGAAATTATTGTGCTGAGAAAGGCATAAGTTATCATTTGACAATTCCACATACTCCACTACGGAATGGAGTGTCTGAGCGAATGATCAGTATCACCGAGACTAGATAAAAGATTGTGGGGTGAAGCTGTGTTAACAGCAACCTACTTAATAAATAGAACTCCAAGTAAAGCATTGCGCAAAAGCAAGAAGACACCTTTTAAAATGTGGCATAATAAAAAGCCAACTTTAAAATACTTAAAAGTATTAAGTTCCAAAGTATATATTCACAACAAGATGACAAAGAGGAAAATTGACGAAAAATCAATTAATGGCATACTTATTGGGTACACAACAAATGGTTTTAAAATATGGGTTAAAGAAGCTAGGAAATTTATAGTAGCCAGAGATGTTATTGTGTATGAAATGAGTATATACAATTCCCCAAATGAAGACTTAAAAGCTGACAACTCCGATTTTGACATGGTGATTCAAAACGAAAGTATAGAACAAGAAATTGATACCCATAATAAAAGTGTGGGAGAGATGTGTTCCAAAGAGAACCCGAATGAAACACAGAATGTCAGTGAAGATAATGATAAGAATGTCTTTGCGACATACCGAATTCATATGATGAAATTAAAGAAAAGCATGCTAAATTGAAATGGGAGCAGGCAATGAAGGAAGAACTAGAATCTCACATTCTCAATGAAACTTGGACTATGGTTGAAAAGCCACAAAATTAAAATATTGTTGACTGTAAATGGGTTTTTACAATCAAGAACGATGAACAGGGAAATCCTATTAAATACAAAGCTAGGCTCGTCGCATGAGGACTTACACAGAAATATTTGATCGATTATGAAGATACATTTGCACCTGTAGCCAGGATCTCGAGTTTTCAGCATTTTATTGGAATCAGAATCAGCAGACAAGCTAATCAGGTAGAGCTTAGTCAAACTGCTTACATAAATAACGTTTTAAAGAAATTTAACATGGATAATACCGAAATAAAAATTAAAATTAAATTAATTGTAATCCTGTTGCTACACCTCTCCCAAGTAAATTGAACAATGAAGCACTGAATTCAGACGAATTTTATGATGCTCCATGTCGAAGCTTAATTGGTTGCTTAATGTACATAATGTTATGTACTCGGACAGATTTAAGCACATCGGTTGGAAGTAGATATACCAACAAAAATAACATAGAGTTGTGGCAGTGTCTGAAAAGGGTTTTAAGGTATCTAAAAAGTACAGTGAATCTAAAATTAGTTTTTGTAAAAGTATTAAATTACGAGAACATATTTACTGCATATGTAGATTTTGATTGGGCTGGGAGTGAAACTGATAGAAAAAGCACAACAGGTTATTTATTTAAGATGTTTGATTCATGTCTGATTTGTTGGAATACAAAGAAGCAAAGTTCGGTTGCAGCTTCATCCACGGAGGCAGAATATATGGCTTATTTTGAAGCTACAAGAGAAGCCATGTGGCTTAGGTCATTGGCAAAGAGTTTAAAACTAGATAAGCAATTGGCGGATATCTTAACCAAACCTTTACCTGGACCCGGATTTGGTGATTTGAGAGGTCACATGGGATTAATGAAATAATAATTACACTCAAAAAAATATATTTTCTAGATTTTAGAAATTCGCCATAAAATAATTTTTTTTCTTAATTTTAGAAAAATTTCTTGTTTTTAGACATTTTTTTCTTTAAATTAAAAAGCACTACCCGCAAATTGAATTTTGTAGAAAACAATTTCTTAATTTAAGAAAAATATTTTTTTTTTCTTAAATTTAGGGTAATTTTTCTATATATTTTTCTAAAATCTTTCTCAAATTTAGTGCAAATTTGCCATTGAATTAAGAAAAGAAATACATAGCACGATTTCCTAAAATAGGGCGACAACCATTAAAATAAGTAAAACCTCCTTATTTTAAGAAAAGCACGTTTCTTAAATTTATAAACATTTGTTTAGAAATTCGACCTTAAATTTAGAAAGATTAATCTAGAAATCCGCCCTAAAATTTAGAAAAATATCAAAAAGAGAGAGTGAGAGCGGGAGAGGAGACGAAAAAAAAAACCGAACGCTTCTTCCTCATTGTTTTTGTGATTTGCTACCGAAGCTTTACGGAGCCATGTAAATTTGTTGTTGCGTCATTGCAGCGTCGGGTTTTGTTGTTGTTTTGTCTACAACTGTTCGAAGTGTTCTCGTTCGACAAGCCGCCTGCGTCGCAGTTTCTAGTAACTTCGTTCTCCTTGACCCAGACGCACACGCTACACACGTGCTCCGTCAATATTTTTTGGTGAGTGAAAAAGTGACTTGTTGCAATGTCGGAGCTGAATATTTTAAAGGATCTAAAGGGGAAAGCTTTGGAGCCCGTTTTTCGTGGCAAGTACTCATTCTAACATTTATATACATACAAATAAATGAACAAAATTTACAAAGCTTTGAAGGCATTGACGTGGGAGCAGCTCCGTACAATAATTCCCAAGGAGTTGACTGGGCCTGCAGTTATTTTTTTTTTTCAAATTTGCAAGATTGACAAAAATCGGTAGGTAAACACAAATGGCCTCCCAGCACATAGCCACCGGTGGCCCAAGTGACACCAGAAAATCAATCGTGGCTATCCACAAAAAATGGTACTCATCATTTGTGTGTCTGTCAGGATAAATTTTTAGCGTGAAATTAATTTCAATTTTGCATATGTATGTATGTAAGTGTGCTGATTTCTGTACATGTGTTCGAGCTACTTCGGTTGTTTGAGTTCGATTGTCAATGTGTGTCTGTCGTCAACGTCTGTCGCGACTACTCAGTCTGTGTGTTGTTGTATTTGAAAACACCTGCAAATGCAAGTGTGCTGTTTGTGTGTACATGTCGGGACTACTCTGTCTGTGTGTGTGTTGTATGTGTTTGCCACAAATATTTTGGTTGCGTATGACAGCTCTCTCAGAGCGCTTTCTGCCCACTTCACTTACAATGAAGAAGAAATGGCTTCTCTCAAAATTTTTTTTTTGCTCCCGAAAGGAATTTAAATAGGGGTGATTTCTGTGCACTACTTCTGTGCACTACTCGCTTTGTTGTTTTTGTTGCAGTGTGTTTGAGAGTATTTGAATTCGCTTGCTAAGCGATAAAAAATTCAGTACCTTATTGCATTTTAATTGTTTTGCTTTACGCATCCTTGTGAGTTCTAGCACTAAGCAATCCAATATTATTTGCACACTTACCAAATGTATGTAATATCAATCAAATATGTATTAGTGTATTAGTTTCTTAATGGTTCTAGAGTTGTATCTACCGATTGCCAATGCAGCCGCGCTGGCGCATTGCTCTCTCTTTCTCCCGCTCACATCTGCATAGGGCAGTAGTTCGATTATTTTGCTTCTTTATTTATTTATTTTTTTGATTAACTCGCAGAAACATTCTGCGTCAATTTTTGTGTGCGCAAAAGCCGCGCTATCTCTTCGGTACAGGCTTTTAGTTTTAAGTCTGTGTAATTACAACCCATTTTTTTGTACTATTTCAGGACTCCGAATTGAAATATCAAATACTAAAATTTTTGTATGTATTGGTTTTTAAGATTTGATTTTTAAATCAATTGCTACACTCAGAGAATAATAGAGAATTTCACTCTTGAATCAAGAGCATTCGTTCTCAAAAGTACGGTAAGAGTGAAAATTTTTGATCCAAGAGCAAAATTCTTGATTCAAGAGTAAATTTTTTATCCCGACATTCCTGATTCAAGAGTTTCAGCTCTTGATCCAAGTATGAATAATTCTCAAAATAAAAAGAATATTTGGGGTGGGTGGTGTGAGAGACATGACCGACCCGACCCTCCCTCCCCCCTCCCACTCACCATTATCAACCAAACCAACCCCAACCACCACACCCAAACTTTGTTTTACACTGTGATTAATTTTGAGATAACCACATAGATTTTTTTTTTTTGTTTTACTTTCTTTCCTGGGACTTGAACTCGGTACCTCGAAAGACTGAAACACACACTTACACAGCTATCTTCCGTTAGCTAAAAGATGCGACGAAATCACACTTATAAATAAACGCAGCTGCCTTTCGTACGCATCGCACAACGACCAACTGCGCATGCGCTCTGTCTGCGAGAGCGAGTCCAACGCAGTTCTCTCAAAGTTAAGTTGCCCTCACCCCCCTTGCCTATAAAAAAAACCAAAATGAGAACGTTTAGAACGAATTTATCTCGATTCCAAGAGCGAAATTCTTGAAAATTCAAGAACGACTAATTTTTTATTTAAAGTTTTTATATAAATGTTAGCCTTCCTGTGTGCCTGAGGTGAGACAGCTGTTAAGTATGCACTATTTTTTTTAATCGGCTATTTATCATCAGATCTTGATGAAAATTGGAGGGCTTATAGATGTTGCGAATCTAAAAGTGTACATTTCAAAATTGGTTGCTCTAGCTCTTCTAGTCTCTGAGATCTAGGTGTTCATACAGACAGACGGACGGACGGACAGTTGGACAGACGGACATGGCTATATCGACTCGGCTGTTGATGCTGATCAAGAATATATATACTTTATATGGTCGGAAATGATTCCTTCTGCCTGTTACATATATTTGCACGACTTAAGTATACCCTTTTACTCTACGAGTAACGGGTATAATAATATTGGCATTAAAGAGCTATTATTACTGTAGTGTACAAAAAAAAAAAATTAAATAACGCATTTCTACTAGAATTTTTTTTCATCAATACCTTATTTTCTTGGAAAAAATTTAAAAAAATTATATTTAAGAAATCGGTACTTCAAACTACACTAAGAAAAGATTTAGTAGAAATCGGTTTTTATACTCTATATCAAAAGTACACAGAGTATATTAAGTTTGTGCAAAAGTATGTAACAGGGAGAAGGAATCGTTTCCGACCCTATAAAGTATATATATTCTTGATCAGCATCAACAACCGAGTCGATATAGCCATGTCCGTCTGTCTGTCCGTCCGTCCGTCCGTATGAACGAAGAGATCTCAGAGATGGTAAGAGATAGAGGTTTGACATGTATGGGACATATATTTCTTATTCTTGCAGGCAGATCAAGTTTATTTTCAATTTTTGATACGCACCCTCCCGCCAACGCAATTTGGAAAAAACAAAACGCGGTGCGCTCGCTAAGTTTCTCTCTCTCTCTCTCTCACTAAGATTGCTTCTCTTGAACGGAATGTTGTTGTTGTGGGTGGGGTGGGTGGAAGGTGTTAACTGGCCGTTTGACTCGTGAGCAAATGCGTGTGTAAGGGTACAGAGTATGTTATAGTCGGGCTTGACCGACTTTCTTTCTTGTTTTTTATCTGCAAACTAAAATGATTTTTAAATTTTGGAAACATGATTAATGCATATGCAGAATTTCAAAAATGAATGTTAATTGTTTTTTTGTGAAGTGCCACAGGGCACTTCAATCAACAATAATGAGGTGAGGTGTCATCTTATTACATTTACTATATACTTTGTTTAAGTGACTTTATTTTACAGGTTGACCTAGCTCAAATATTATTAAACAGCCAAAAAGGCAAACTGATCTTCAACATTTTTAAAGAAGAGAAAAGGCTTAATACAAAATCGCGAAAACTTCTGAGCCAAATAATTGCCGAACATCTGGTTTTAAATAATATTCTCCCAAACCAACCACTCTTGTTGAAAATCGCAGGCGAAATAACTGAATTATTCGATTCGGAAATTAAGGAATTAATTGTACTGAAACATATTTTTCTGAACGAAATTGAATAACACCAATCAAATAACTTTACATACTATCTTAAAATTCAAGGCAAAAAACCAGGTGGGCTTTTATATAGCAATTTTTATAATTTGCAAGCGAAATATAAAAAGAACGGCGCCTTGAGCAATGCAAGCCAGACTTTGACGCAAATTGAAGACAAAGAAAACTCATGTCCTAACCCAGGTTACGCACAAGGTAATTCCCCTGAATTCTAGCCATATCCTTATACTTATCCCATACTTTATATATTAAAACTATTATTTTTTATTTTTTTTTGCGAATTAGTTGAAATCGAGACATACTAGGATTGGCTGCGGTATAATATCGAACCCAGACAAGAGGTGGACAACAAATGGGATCTTATTTTTGAATGGAGAACCGATTTTCTTAAAACATCCACTACTCTTGAAAACATTTTCGATGAGCTTCCCATTTTGAAGCAGTCCTTCGGTTATGATTTGGTAAGAACTTATTAGCATTATTATTATTATTATTTTGTTTAACCCAATTTTTTTCCCCTAGATCGAAGCTGATTTTCAAAAACTTCATAGCGGGAGTAATAATGGCTTATTCGAGAAGTTGAAAATCTTCAAGGTCCAGTTCGTGCTATTAATTGCTTCAAAAACAACAGAGCTGCAAAACCTTAATATCCTTAAGACGTATGAAGCTCAGTTAAATGGTAAGAAATCCACTTTTACAAAGTGTATATATTTTTAGCCCTAAAGTTTTTGATTTTTGTTTCAAATTATTAATATGCTTTTTCTGTTTATATTTATGTAGATACCCAGGATGTTTTGCTATGCATCTTAATGCACTCAGCATTGGTTCCCACAGCTCGTGGAAAACGGAACTGTGCCGGAGAAAAACTTGGCATATTCACAATTGAGGACTCCAGAAACAAGATTATGTTCTGGAAATCAACTATCGACGAATTGGAGAGCCATCTTAAAGAAGCCATTGATAAATGCTACAACATAAAGACTAAGCTTCAGCCAATAATTTGCTGCGTGGGAACGAGCCCGTATAATTTGACAGAGTTTTACGTTTTCATTTCTGGTGTTTTTTATAAGCTCCCAGATATTTTAAAATGTGTTGACATCTGTTTCAAGCTTTTCTTTGTGCTTAATTTGAAATATCCAGATGAATGTCGCTTAGTTTGGACATTTATTCAAAAGTTTTTTATGACATTCATTTGGAAACTGATGTCAAGAACAGAAGCGCTGAAAAGTGCTTTTTAAAAACTTTAGAAGACACGTTCAAAATGAATCATTACTCTTAAACTTTTTGACTGACAATGTAAACGATACTTTTCTTGCAAATAATATTGTTTTCTTAACTTCTTCAAGTTCTAATTTTGGTAACAGTTTTGATTCAATTCATGACTCAATTAATTGCTATGAGGCCTTTTATGAAAATGCTGCGCAATTTACTTTAATGTAAGCTCAAGTTTAAAACTGCCACGAAATGAAGTTTACCATATTCAAGGCCAAATTGCTAATCATATTACTTCGACAATTCACAATGAACTACTTAAAATAATTGATCAATTGAAGTCTTCCCAAGATTTAAGTAATGCTAATGAAATCTTGGAAAATCTTCTTCGGTTTTGCAAAGACCCATTTAAAAATGTAAAAAGTGAATACAAATTTATTCAAAATCTAAGAATATTGAACCTTTATAAAGAGCCTCATATCATAACAATTAATGATGAGGTTTCTTCAATAACGCAGAAAAACAGAATGTCTTTAGGTTCAAAGAAGTCAAAAGGGGCAATTTTACTTTTAAAATTTCATCTTCGCAAATTTTTCGAGCTGCCAAACATATTTAGTTGCTTTATAAAGAGAATTCAACATTTAGAAGAGAAAACTAATGGAACAAACTTTATAAACGGACTCTTATGGAAGAAAATTATACTTGCAAATAAAAACAGTGATAAAATTGTAATTCCTTATCATATTTATGTTGACGATTTCAAAATTAACAATCCCTTAGGACCCCATCGAGCTCCTCTATTGGGAGTGTATCTGTCTTTTCCGTCTTCACCTATTGAGTTCAATCAAATTTTTTGCGCTGCTCTATTGAAGTCTGCAGACATTAAATCTCATGGTAATTCCAAGTGCCTTTTTAAATTTGTTGATCTTCTTAAAGATCTAGAAGATAATGGTCTGGTTATAAATGTTGATGGAGAGCAACATATAATTTACTTCGTTTTGGCTCTTATTTTAGGTGATAATTTAGGTTTAAATGGTATTTAGGCTTCACAACGTCTTTTTCATCTAATTTCTATTGTAGATTCTGTAAAATGTCAAAACATAATACTGCTTTCTGCTCTGACGTTCCGATAGAAAAATTAAGAAATGAAATTAACTATAAAACAGATATGGAAATGGAGGATTTGTTAGCTACAGGAATTAAGTCTGATTGTATTTTCAATAAGTTGCAAAGTTTCTCTGCAGTGTCCAACTTTTCAGTTGACATTTTGCATGATGTATTCGAAGGTGTCATAAAGTATGATGTTTGCCATATCATTATGAATGTATTACCTTAATAATAATACTTTTGATCTAGAGGTTTTAAATATCAGGAAAACTCATTATACCCGTTACTCGTAGAGTAAAAGGGTATACTAAAGTCGTGCAAATGTATGTAACAGCCAGAAGGAATCATTTCCGACCGTATAAAGTATATATATTCTTGATCAGCATCAACAGCCGATTCGATATAGCCATGTCCGTCTGTCCGTCCGTCCGTCTGTCTGTATGAACACCTAGATCTCAGAGACTAAAAGAGCTAGAGCAACCAAATTTGAAATGTAGACTCCTATTGTCTGCACGCAGATCAAGTTTATTTTCAATTTTTGCCACGCCCCCTCACGCCCCCGCAAATCCTACAGTTTTGATGATAGATGGTTCGTACTTTCTAGAGATATCTAGTACTCAAAATTGTTTATCGATTTGCTGAAGGAATGATAAAGATCGGAAGAACGATACTCAAGTTATGAGCAAAAAACGGTCAGTTAACACCCACCACCCACCCCACCCATAACCTAAGCATTGCGTTCAGCAGCAATCTTAGTGAGAGAGAGAGAGAGAGAGAGAGAGAGAGAGAGAGAGAGAGAGAGAGAGAGACTTAGAGAGCGCACTGCGTTGTGCGTTGTGTGTTAACTGGCCGTTTGACTTGTGACCAAATTCGAGCTGCGACATTAAGGGTGCAGAGTATGTAATAGTCGGGCTTGACCGACGTTTTCAAAAGTTTTGTTGTCTGATCTGTTTATCGTGATGAATTTGGAGTCATTTATGTTGCATTTAGTAATTGACAAATGTCTATTAATATCTGGCGGATAATAAATAGCCGAGTTAAAAAATGTTGCATACTTTTCGGCTGACCCACCTCAGGCATACAGGAAGGCTAATAAACATTTATTTCCATGAGTAACGGGTATATCGAAGTCGGTTAGAGCCGACTTTAACTTACGCTCTCGTTTTGAATATGGAAAAGCAAAAATTGGAAATTTATGTCCTGATTATACCCTTGTAGAGGGTATATTAAAATTGTCCAGATGTTTGTAACGCATAGAAGGAAGCATCTCCGAACACACAACGTATATATATTCTTGATCACCACGACGAGCTGAGTTGATATAGCCATGTCCGTCTGTCCGTCCGTCTGTCCGTCCGTCCGTCTGTCAATCTGTTTCTTTGCTATCTCCTCCGTCATTTTTAAAGCTATCTTAACCAAACTTTGCACTAAGTCTTTTGGTGCAAATACGCTGCACATTTGTCGAAACCGGCCAGATCGGATGACTATAGCATATAGCTGCCATAGGAACCATCGGTCGGAAATGTTGTTTTAGTGAGAAAAACTTGTATGCCTTCAACGCAAACGTCCCCGAACCTTGTATTTACAAGTTTTCTATGCTTTCATATAATTCCACCAAGTTTGATAGGACAACTATATAGTACAGCTGCCATAGAAATTAGGTGTTGAAAATGTAAATAGGAGGCCTTGTCAAAAATGTGTACATTTGGCCGAATGTACATATTTGTGTCAGTGGAATCAGGCTACTAATTTATAAAAATCATACAAGCTACAAGGGTATATAAACTTCGGTAGACCCGAAGTTAGCTCTCCTCTATTTTTTTAAATTAAATTTCATACGAAAATTCAATATAAAAGCAACGGCTCGGGAACTTCTGACACTTATTACATTTTTCCCCTTGGAGATTTAAATCCTAGAGATGATAAAGTTAGGCAGTTTTTGAAAAACTGACTAAAGCTAAAGCTGATTACATCACCTTATCAGAATACTCAAAGGAAGATTTAAAAATATTAAAACAAGTAATAGTTTGTCATAATAGGGAATACATTTTGTTGTTTAACGATTCCTTAAAGCCAAAGCACCATTTTTTGACGCATTACCCACGAGTAGTCAGGTCCATTAAAGTATTTGTGGACTTTCCCCTTTGAGTCCAAACATAAAAGTCTCAAGGCATATTGTCAAAATATCACATCACGAAGAAAGTTTTTGTTATGCCTTTCTGTTAAAATTAATTTCCAGTTTGCTAATATGATACAAAATTTTAAATTTTAATGTAAAACAAATTGTTCTGAGCAAAATAAAATGTATGGGATCTAATTTGGTATATTGCGAAGACCTAACACATTTTTTTTTTCAAATATTGACAATGTCTCGTGCTATTCGTTTATAAAAATAAGAAATATGTTATATAGAAAGTCATTTGTAGTATACACATTTAAGCCGTTATTTCAATCCTACGAAATCAAGGAGATCGCATGGTCCAATAATGCATTTATTTTTATGTGTTTGACTTCAAACAACTTATTGTGATCCCTTATGTGTTTCAAAAAAGAATCCTACTTAGACTTAACACTTATCAATTCTCAATCTTTAGTCAATCCACCCACTCAATTTCACACTTTGAATAACAACTGCTATATTAAACCAAGGTTTTATTTTCAAGAAATTATTTTCTAAGATATAGAAAAAATTTCTAAATATTAGAAAACTGTTTCTAAAAACTAAGAATATAATTTTTAAAAGTAAGAAAATCGATTCCTATAAATAAGAAAATACTTTCTAAAATTAAGAAAACATTTTCTATAAACCATAAAATCCTTTCTAAAATCTAGACAATTTTATTCTAAATTTAAGAAAAATTTTCTTGCTTGTGTTGTTGTTTTCTTAATTTTGGAAAGAATTTTCTTAATTTAAGAAAAAATTGTCTTGTTCTTAGAAAATAATTTCTTAAACTATGAAAGAATTTGCTTAATTTTAGAAAACGTCTGTCGTATTTTTAGAAAAAATCTTTCTAGAATATATGTCGAATCGCCTTTGACCCCTTTTTAGGGCGAATTTCTAAATTTTAGGGCGATTTTGCCTGTTTTTTTTTGAGTGTTTGTGCCTTCGGTACAGAGTATAAAAAAAGTATTAGTAAATAATCGAAAGAAGAAGAAATTTTTTTTCAATCGAACCGAGGTTCGAACCTTGGGTTCAGAGGTTACATGAACCGGTCCGCGAACCGAACCTTAGACTTTACAACGGGTTCAAACCTCCGCACCGAACCTTATGCAAAATTTTAGAGGTTTGCAGCCTTGATTATAATCTCCAACGTACCTTCCCTTAAAATACTCGGTACACAGAAAAAAAATGCCTTGATTTTTTTAAGCCTAAGAAGTGTGATTTTATCCCGACAGTAGGATTAAATTTTTATGTACGAGTGGGCATGTATCATTCCGAAAAGGATTGTTTTATGTACGATTCGTACGTAACAACCAATTGAGAGAGAGAGAAAGCGAACAAACTGAGAGCTAAAGCAAATTACTTCTCGTTGCTTCTCACGTCGTTGTTCGATCTCCTCTTTGCATGCAGCATTGACCGCTTTTCGGCTTGCCTGCATTCTTTGTGGGACGCTTACTCGAAGCAGTTGAACAAACAAAAGTGTGAAGTGAAAAAGTGAGAAAAATAGAAAAACTGCAAAAAACAATTAAAATGGCCGATGAACCATTAAAACTATGGTGCGAAAGCAACAACCTGCACCATGTTGTGGTGAATTTGGCAGGTGAGTGTAAAGTGTATTGTGTAAAGTGTTGCAATCGCTGCGGCGGTGTATGTGTGTTTGTTTTTATGAATGTGTGTATATGTTAGCGGGTAAGAATGCGCATTACTCAAATTTTTTCTGTTTTGTGACTGTGTGTACATGCAATCGTTAGTTTGGTGTTTGATGCGATCTTCAAATTTCCGGCTTTTGTGTGAAGATGTACATACATATGTAAAACCCGGTGTCGAAGCAATGCTTTGCCCGCCTTAAATTCACATATGTATGTATATATGTATGTGTGTGTATGAAAAATGTGCACATTTATTCAAATTATTTCTCGCTGGTGACTGTGCGTGCATTTACATACAGTATGTCAAAAAAGTGTTTTGACACAGAAAAATATTAACATTTTTCACACATTTTGTCAAATGGTAAAACAAAATAAGAACAAAATTTTACCGTTTATAAAAAGCCCTTTTTTTTGCAAAATGAGTGAAAAATTTTAATATTTTTTCTGTGACAAAACTCTTTTGACATACTCTATGTATCCACATACAGTGTATCACAGTTTATTTGAACAAATAATTGCTGTAAGCCACTGTAAGCGTCTTCGGCTTTATTCCAGTGTTTAAATGTTCCCTAACATTATTTCCATTATTTACAGATGCGGGTATTAAGTTTGAGCACTTAAAGCTCACGACAGCGGAAGACTTTCGAGAAGCGATCCCTGCTTTAGGCCCCCGTATGGACTTTAGGCAGAAGCTGTTCTTGTGGAGACAAACTGAAGTGAGTAGATTTGTATATGTATATCAAAATGACAGGCCTCTGTATTTTGCCATTCCGCATGTTAAAATTTGAAATGAGCCATATCTCCCACAATTTCGTAGATAAATTGTTCGGAACTTCGAGACATTTATAGCTATCTATTCTGTTTATCTATACAGTTATCTGCATTATTTATTAATTTAATCTTAAAATTTTTTCTGCTTGCAGCTTGCCAATGAAGACGATTCGATTTCTGCCCAATCAAAATTGCATATCTGAATAAGCGAGAACGAGTATTATAGCGGAAAATATTTATATATTTAATATTTACTACACAAATATTTTATTTTACGTAATTCAAAAACAATATCTATATTGCCTGTAAGAAAATATCAGAGAATATACAAATAAAAAAAAAATCAATCTCTACCAAATTAGAATATTATCTTGTATGGAACAAAGTTGAGTTCGAAAATGGGCCACAAATCAATCTAGAATATTATCTCGGATGGATTAAAGTTGAGTACGGATATCGGGCAAAAATCTATCTCTACCGACTAGAAGATTATCGCTTATGGGACTAAGCTATGTTCGAAAAGGAGGATGAGCTTAAGTTCGGCCAGGCTAAAACCGGGATCAAAATTTAAAAAATTACCCGTACTTAAATTGTTCCTGTCGGGAATGATTTATGCCATTCCAGGATCAACCCATTTTTATTACCATTTCGGCATGAAGTGATCGGCATGAAGGAAATCCCGGATTTATTTTTTCACTGTATGACACTAAATAACAGAAATAATTGGACCGCTCACATAAGCGCCCTTATTTCCTCACTGTCAAACAAACTTAACATTATCAAATATCTAGCCAACCATAAATTCAATTGCAACACAAATACACTGCTTAACATCACAAAATGCATACTAGTATCTAAGATAAATTACGGACTGTTCTTTATGGATACGCCCCAAAAAGCGCACTAAACAAATTAAAATCCACTTTCAATGCATCAATCCGACTAGCCTTGGGAGCCTTCCGCTCCACACCCATTAAGAATATGCTATGTGAATCGACCATACCAACAATTGAACTTCAACGAGATTATTCTACAGCCAAACTTTCAAAAACCATTCTATACTCTAAAAACACCCCCATTCACAAATTCATTAAACACCACAAACCCAGAAAAAAAACTCATTTCAATCATAGATCGTACCATGCAATATTGCCAACAATACAAAATCCCTTAATTACCTCAAAGAATTCGGAAACTAGAACCTCCCTGGTCACTATCCACAAACTTAATAAACACAACTCTCCGGACACACAAAAAAAAAACGCTACTCCACCAGACATATACCAAAAGCTTTTTAAAGAAATAAAAAACCAACTAATAAATCATACTTTCATTTGTACTGACGGCTCAAAACAAAACTCAATTACAACATACTCTATAACGACAGAAACTGAGCCTCTAAAAAACGGGTGTCTACCTCTCTTCTCCTCAATTCAAACGGCAGAAATATCGGAATTTTTGAAGCGATTGAGCTTATAAAAAAGAAAAGAGGCAAATTTGTCATATGTGCCGACTCACTTTCTGCTGTGGACGCAATTCTTTACACAAACAATAACAGCACATACCCAGCAACCATTAGATCGATACTAACCTCACTAGCCCCTAAAATACAAATCCTCTGGATACCAGGACCTAGTGACATAGCAGGCAACGATCTGGCTGATAAGTCGGCAAAGACTGCATTAAAAATGCCACTGATTCTTACCCCAAACGTAAACTCATCAGACATAAACACATACCTAAAACAGCAAATACTAAGACATAACTAACACACCCTCCTAGATTGCAATATATGGTACCAAAACAACAACAAAAACAACACCTACATAGTTGGCTAACTATCTAAATATAATATATCCCAAGAAAAATACAGCTGACTTGACCAAATCAAGACAACTAGACTACGCCTAGGGCACAGTAAACTGACTCTCCAATCTGTCCCCTTTGCCAATCTTACAACTCAATTAGCATGGAACACATTTTAAACCAAAGCACAGCACTGTTGCAAATAAAAACCAACATTTTTGATAATACAAGCCTCATCGACTATCTTACCAACCCAAATCCAGAAAACATTAATAAAATCTTCAAATTCTTAAAAGATCTCTATCTCTATAAATTCCCCTGTATAAATTTTATATTTCTATAAATCCTACTGTTAAAAACACAAAAATATATACATATTCCACTTAAGTTTCCATACACTGTAGCATGCAACGTACACGGGTATACGCGGCAATGAGCAGATGTGGGTGTAGGAGCGATTACGGAGCACGCGCTAGCTTCCGGTTTGTTCTGGTCGGTAACGGGGGGGTGCGACAGGAGAAAACCGCTGCTCTCTACGAGCTCTCGTTTAGGCTGAATTTTAATTTTGTTTCGCGTGCTAGAGTTTCAGATTCAGCGACAGATCAGAATATCAACCTCACGGATTGTTACACGATTTACAGAGAATGAGATAGAGATGGAGAGAGACAGAAAGAGAGAGCTATATTCGAGTGAAAGATGGAGGAA
Source organism: Lordiphosa magnipectinata (assembly GCA_037044535.1). Classification (NCBI taxonomy): domain Eukaryota; kingdom Metazoa; phylum Arthropoda; class Insecta; order Diptera; family Drosophilidae; genus Lordiphosa; species Lordiphosa magnipectinata. The sequence continues at coordinate 26,972 of JBAMBO010004611.1, forward strand.
GAAAAGTAAGGACCGAGAGAAAGAGACATATAGGTTGACCGAGAAAGTCGAAGCGAAAGTTTGAAGTATCTCGAATAAAGCGAAGCAGGGAAAGAACTTAAGGATGGCATCTCTGGATGCTGGATGGCTTCATTGGAGAAACGACCCCTTTTTCCAGAGACAGTTACGACATCGGTTCACTTTGGGTTGGCATGGCTTCCATCACGAAACACTTTAGTTCATATTCAATTCCATTATTTATTCACAAAATTTAACTAAACGTAAACCTGGTTTCATTATTCAAAAATCAAAACGAGTGCGAACGTGAAAGGGCAATGTAGCTGAAAACTAACATTAATAATAATAATAGAGATAATATAATATAATATAATAACAGGGAGTATAAAATATAAGTATAGTGTGCATGTATTAATTAGAATGAATAAAAATTAAAGGGTATTTGGAATTTAAGAGTTTTTTTTCTTTTTTGTTATACTTCAAAATTTCTTTAAGTGTATTGAGCAGGTGTAATATTTAATTATGCAATATCTTAATCAAGTGGATAATTTCCAATATGAATTCATGTAGAAAAATAACAAAATCAAAGCGCACAAAAAAAATTAATTTAAGTTCAGCAAATGCATGCTATTTTTAGATCGCTTTTGGTTTGTTATTATTTTATGCAGACTGCAAAAGGCGATCCGCTTATCTGTTTCTGTCGTACCAACACACAAAAGCAAGCCAATATAAATGGCATTAAAAATTCGTTTGTTTTGACTTTCGCTTATCCAATTCCCGCGCTGAAAGATCTTTCATGCTGGCTTGTGGGGGTATATTGATTGCTGTATGTGTTTAGCTGGACATGGGATTAGGTTTTCTTAACTATTAATCATGCACCAAATGCTCGTCACAAAAAAAAAATCTCAGATCAAATTTTAGCTCCTCTTTTCCTTTTCACTTCAGATTCGCACTCATAAATAAAAGTTAGTAAAATAAAAGAAACAAAATGAAAAACTAAATTGCTATAGCGTTTTCACTAAATCTATTCGCTGGTTTGGACATCGCTACAAAATCCTAGGGTATGCATTAGGCTACACCTTTCTCACTGTTCGTCGCTTAGCAGAGCAGAGCGCGACACACATGGGACTACGGTACTTTGTTGTTGCTATGAGAAGTGTATGCTGAAAGTGAGACTCCAAGAGGGAGTTTTATATGTGCATTTGAATTGAGACTCCACTGGGGCATTTCTATGTGCACGTGAATTGAGACTCCACTGGGTGGGGAAGCTCGCTATTAGACTTCTGGAGGCATTTCCGAATCCGTTGGGAAATTTTTAAATTTCCAGCATTTTTTATACCCTGTTTCCATAAAAAATGGGAAAAGGGGCTCATGAAGTTGTGCAAATGTATGTAACAGCCAGAAGGAAGCTTCTCCGACCCTATAAAGTAGACATATTCTTGATCAGCATCAACAGCCGAATCGATATAGCCATGTCCGTCTGTCCGTCTGTCTGTGTCTGTCTGTATGAACGCGTCGATCTCAGAGACTATAAGAGATAGAGACACAAATTTTGGCACGCAAATATGTGTATACCGTACCCAGATCAAGTTGGTTTCAGATTTTGAAAATATCCCCCGTACCCCCTTAAACCGCAAAAAACTGTCACAGCCACAATTTTAAAGTTAGAACCTGGTGGCTCAATATATACCATCCTAGGCCTTATATCTAACTACTCTCCAAGCAAAAACACAAAAGTTATTAAACAATTCAGCTTATTGGAGCGGGGGGGAAGGCGACCTCTTTATGCAGGCAGCGCTGCCTGCGCAGGCCGCGTGTGAGTGTGTTTGTGTGCACTCGTATGTGTGTATGCGTTTGTGTATGTGAGTGTGTTTGCATGTGTGTCTCAATTAAACAGGGTAAGTCGGGAAACTGTCCTAATTCCAGCTTTCTATGTCCTATCGTTCTGACTTCGCGTAGATTGCCAATCAATCAATGCATGAATCAGTGAATGAGGATACGCTCTTTTATATGTATAGAGAAAATAACGATTCCTTTCGATTGTCTTCACATTTTGTTAAATAACGTTATTTTCTTAAAACCGGAAGTAACGCGACCCATGTACTCATACACGTTGTTGCAGTTCGATACATTTATTTGTAGCCACAAATGCTCTTATATTCAAGCAAATATACAAGAATTATGAAATCAAACCCAAAACCAAGTCAAAGAAATTATTTGGGCATTTCAAGAAAATCATTGTTATGTTCAATATTAACCGATTTTGCCCACATTCAATCTTCTGTTTTCCAGCTCTACCTAAATTCTCACCAGAAATAGGAACAGTAGACATCTCCGCGCCCACCCGCCAGTTCAAAATGCCAGAAACTTTGCCCGCCACGGCAACGGCGAGTGCCTCGAGCATTGATTGTACTGTGGCGGTACTTAAGGTACCCACACCCACCATGCAGATGCCACAAGTGTGCAATCTTCAGAGCTTGGGCTTAATAATGGAGCCCAATAATATTAATATAGAACTAAATCTAGCGGCAAGCACATCCGGCTTCAAAGTGAGTCAAATGAGATCTAAACTTTATTTAAAGTTATCCAAAATATTTAAAATTTTTGGGGTGGGAATTCGGTTACGACACTACCATCAGGACGCTGGGCGGATTACTCGTTTTTGCTCTGGGTGATCGTGTACTGGGATCCGCCAACATTTGGAAATGGTGGATATGGCGGCAGATGCTCGGAATCGTCCAATAGAGGTGGTTCCATTGGTTCTGGCTCTTCCATTTGGGGCTTAGCCTCTTCCTCAAATAGCCAGAAAAAGGCGTAGTAAATTCGATCGGCCAACATTACTAGAGGTTCGTCCAAGCTGGGGCCGAGCAAAATAGGCGACATCTCGTTGCCATAAGTGCGTGGAGCAACAGGAACATCTTCATGGAAAAATCCCTGTAGCTGCTTGAAACAAAACCGTGCTGCAGTGCGGATATGGGGTCGTACGTCCACGTGACGTAGCTTGTCGAAAGCGTCATCCACACACATGTTTACATGTTGGCGGAAGCGAAAACGTGCTTCCGAGCCAAACAGCTCCCTCCATGTAAGAGGTTCAGCTTCGGCACGCTGCATTTGTCTTTCCAATTCGGCCAGAAAGGCTAGAATTTCTGTTCCCACACGATTACCCAGACTGGGTATGGGACCACCACGCTTACGGCAGCGACGCAAAAACCGATCACGGTCTCGAGCAACTGCCAGCTGCTCCTTGAGGCGAAGCAACTGCTTGGAGAAAGAGGCAGAAACTGGGCAATCCAAAGGGGACGGTGGGTTTGAGGAAGAATTGTTAGTGGTGCTGTGGGCGGGTTCGGTCCGCTGCTTGGATGAAATAGTTGGGGCTACGTCCAAAGGTATTTCATAGAGGCTGGGCGAATCTCCGGCTCCGGGATCTGGAATTTTCTTCTCCGAATCAGACTTGGGGACCATTGAACTGGATGTAAGTGAATAGTAGTCTTCACCCGCAACTGTGCGTACTTGTCGCACCTTATCCAGCGCCAGTAGATGGGACTGCGTTGATTCCGAGCTCGATGATTCTAGTATCTCTGGCTCTGACAGTTCTAGTTTCTCGTTCTGCAGTCTTACAACTAACTCTTGTGGGTTTTCAGTCTCCAATTGCATTTTCCGTTGTCGTCGTTGTTCCGACTCTCCACAATTTGTAAGCTTTTGTGATGTGTCGGAGTCCCATCGATTTTCAGATTTGTACTTCTTGTGATCTCGACGCAGCTTAGGTTTTCTCTGTCTTTCATCCGATTCATTTTCACTCTCCTGAGATTGCCGCCGCCTTTCAAATATTATTTGGCAGCGATCCTCAAAATCTGGACTAACCTGCGATTTTGTATACTTTCGACCCTTTCGACTTTCCTGGGGCGTTGGCCATATTTGAACTATTTCTTTCGGGTAAGATTTTGGAAGCTCCTCAAAATCCTGCCTATCCTGTGACTTTTGATTTTCTTGACACCTTACACGCCTTCCGTTTAGACGCTCCTCAAACTGTTGAGAATCCAGTGATCTGTGGCGCTCTCGACTCCTTTGTCGCTCCTGAGGCGCTCGCCGCTTTTCAAATACATTTTGGTGGGCAGCCTTTTGAGAATTATCAAATTTTTGACTCTCCTGAGTCGTTCGCCGTCTTTTAACTAACTTTTGCTGCAAAGATTTTTGACGCTCCTTAAAATCTAGGCAATCGTTTGACGTCTGACGATCCTTGTGCTTTTGCGTCTCTTGCGTGGACTTTTGACGGGTTTTCGGTGATCGCCGCCTTTCAATCAGTTTCTGCAGCGCAATTTCTTGTCTCATTTCAAATTCTTTTCTGTCCTGTGTCTTTTGAAGTTCCAAAGGGGTCTGACTCCGTGTACCGTGACCCTCGTACTTCTGATCCAAACATTGACGCTGTTCAGACTTTGCTCGCGTTGCAGGGCCTTGAAGCTTTTTCGGATCCAGCCGCAGTTCAGACCTGGAACGTCTATGCGGGTATTTATCAGAGCCCTGTTCCATTCGTACAGCTTCTCGTGCCTTAATATCATATTGTCGACAGTCTTTTACAGCAGTAATAGCCTGATTATTAGACAATTTCAGGTTTTCAGGTGATTTAAGCAGCTCACGCCGCGTCAATGGATCTCGACTCTTTGCAGTCTTCCTTCTCTGTAAGGGTTCCAGTGCTATTGGTAGACATTCTTCTTTGTGGGGATCTCCAGTCAGTTCGCCTTCCTTTAGTGATTCTCGATCTCGACTCTTTGCGGCCCCTCGAACAGTAATCCGCTCAGATTTACTAGCCATTATAAAATTTTTATAAAAAAAACAATAAAATTTTGTAAACTAAAATTTTTGTTAACTTTGCTTTTACAACGAATGGTTGGTTGGTTATATACGAATGAAATATAATATGTATGACACAAAATAGCTGCCTAAACAAGGGTAACTTGGTTTTTGAAAAAATTTTAGTTTAATTTTTCCACACTCGACTTCTAGTTGACTCTGTCCCAAAAATGAATTGATATTGGTATAATGTTCGTAACGAAAATATATATTATATAGCCTGGATCAGCCAAGTCTTAGGGCCGATTTTTCATCTTCTACATAGAGCTAATTGTCACATAAACTTACAAATAGCAGAGTTAATTGTGAGCTTATCTGACATATAGTAGCTATCTGAAAGAAGAGAAAGCGGCCCTTAGTTGCCAATTCCTTTAAGCCCTGTCAGTCTGTCCGTCTGTAGAATCGCGTCGTTATCCGAAGCGCCCTCTTATTTATTTAAATTAAACGAGAGAGCAAAGCTAACTTCTTCTAAGCCGAAGTTCAATACACTTGCAAAAGCCCACAAAGTTAAAATCTTTAATTTGGTACGAAGGTTTTTCTGCTAAACAAGAAAGAAAGTCGGTCAAGCCCGACTATAACATACTCTGTACCCTTACACTCGCATTTGCTCAGGAGTCAAACGGCCAGTTAACACCCCGCGCACAACGCGGTGCGCTCTCTAAAATTCTCTCTCTCTCTCTCTTTCTCTCTCGCACTAAGATTGCCTGTGTTGAACGGTTAGGGTATGTTGCTGTGGTTGTTGGTGGGGGGGTGGGTTGTGTTAACTGGACGTTTTTTGCCCATAACTTGAGTATCGTTCATCCGATCTTTATCATTCCTTCAGCAAATCGATAAATAATTTTGTTTACAAGGTATCTCCAGAAGGTACAAACGATCTAACTGTAAAGATATGAAGGAGATATGTAGGAGATATGAAGTTTTTTCCAAATTGCGGGGGCGGGAGGGGGCGTGGCAAAAATTGAAAATAAACTTGATCTGCCTGCAAGTAAAAGAAATATATGTCCCATACATGTCAAACCTCTATCTCTTACCATCTCTGAGATCTCTTCGTTCATACGGACGGACAGACGGACGGACGGACAGACGGACATGGCTATATCGACTCGGCTGTTGATGCTGATCAAGAATATATATACTTTATAGGGTCGGAAACGATTCCTTCTCCCTGTTACATACTTTTGCACAAACTTAATATACTCTATGTACCTTCGGTACAGAGTATAAAAATATTACAACAATGTAATCTTCATCTAAAGTATTTTTATACCCTTGTAGAGGGTATATTAAAATTGTCCAGAGGTTTCTAGCGCATAGAAAAAAGCATCTACGACCACATAAAGTATATATATTCTTGATCAGCATGACGAGCTGAGTTGATATAGCCATGTCCGTCTGTCTTTAGGTTGGTAATATGGAGTAGGATATTTTATTGGATCGGTAATTTATTTTAATTTTATTTTTTTTAATTTAAATTTTGTCTGTAGGCTGGAGATATATTTTTGGCTGAGGACCGGTCTCGAACTGGTCCAAAAAAGTTTGAACAGATTCAAATGGTAATATAAACTTTCAGCCAGTTGAAAATTGTATGTAAACGCTCTCAAACATATCCACAGAATGCATATATACACCCTGTAAAACCATAATCGGATACAAAGACAACTCAAATTATTTAATTCTTATGAACACCGCGAACTCTTTATCTGAAGAAATTGAGAAAGACCGGTTTATCAGAAGATAAAGTTTTTTAAGTGAATTAAATGCATTATCGCTTTTGGAATTTCTAAGATACACTGAAGTTGAGCTGAATGTATTATTTTCTGGATATCATTTCTGGATCCCATACCTAACTGAAATCTTGAATAAGGACAAAACGGGACAGATCTATTGATGCATCATTCGGTAGATTGAGCAGGTCAATAATAAAATTCAAGGTTAACTCGAGACATATAAGCTGCAAATATAATAGGGTCTATGTCGATTTTATTCACATCTTTAATTGCGTAGATGTTGCAGCAGTTGTCTCAACGGTAATAGGACTGTTGGCTCTCGCTTACATGCTGCCAGTACATTTGTATTACTTAACTAATGCAAGATACTCATCAGGCATTTTCCATCTAGCAAAAATGTTATCCAAAACTTATGAATCGAACCAGTCCACACTGGGACAGAATGGAAAATTGACCGGCAGAAATTCCAAAAATCGAGGTTGAAATTCTCGTACATTAAGTGGCTTAAACAGTGGCCAATTAACTCATGAGTACGGAAACGTACAGTTTTGAAGGATCCGTGAACGGTGTTGCGCAGTCAAGGCACCCAAAGTCGAGCATTGTTGCTATACCAGTAGGGAGGATAATTACACTCTTTACCAAAGGTATACAGAGTATATTAAGTTTGTGCAATAGTATGCCATAACAGCCAGAAGGAATCATCTCCGACCCTATAAAGTATATATATTTTTGATCAGCATCAACAGCCGAGTCAATAGTCATGTATGTCTGTCCGTCCGTCCGTCTGTCCGTCCGTATGAACTAAGAGATCTCAGAGATGGTTAGAGATAGAGGTTTGACAAGTACACTAAGAAAAAACTAGAACGAATAATTTGAGTACGAACGCTCTTGAAAAAAAAATTAGTCGCTCTTGAATTTTCAAGACTTTCGCTGTTGGAATCGAGATAAATTCGTTCTAAATGTTCTCAATTTTGTTTTTTATTGGCAAGGGGGGTGAGGGCAACTTAACTTTGAGAGAGTAGCGTTGGAGTCGCTCTCGCAGAGAGTGAGGGCGCATGCGCAGTTGGTCGTTGAGAGAATGAGAGCGCAGAGAGTGAGAGCGCATGCGCAGTTTGTTGTTGTGTTATAAAGGCAACTGCGTTTATTTATAAGTGTGATTTCGTCGCGTCTTTTACCTTACCAAGGTTAGCTGAGCTCGTTAAACTGCCCGTCGCCTGTGTGTGTTTCAGTCTTTCGAGGTACCGAGTTCAAGTCCCAGAAAAGTAAGTAAAAAAAAAAAAAAATATCTATGTGGTTATCTCAAAATCAATCACAACTTAAAACAAAGTTTGGCGGTTGGGTGGGTGGTGTTGGGGTTGGTGTGGTTGATAATGGTGAGTGGGACGGGGGAGGTAGACGAGACGGACCACCACGTCGGTCGGGTCGGGTCGGTCGTGTACACCCCCACCACCCACCCACCCCAAATATTCTTTTTAATTTTTTTATTTTGAGAATTATTCGTTCTTGGATCAAGTACTGAAACTCTTGAATCAATAATTATTCATACTTGGATCAAGAGCTGAAACTCTTGAATCAGGAATGTCGGGATCAAAAATTCACTCTTGAATCAAGAATTTCGCTCTTGGATCAAGAGTTTTCACTCTCACCGTACTTTTGAGAACGAATGCTCTTGATTCAAGAGCGAAATTCTCTATTTTTTCTCTGAGTGTATGGGACAAAAACTTATTAAACTTACCGGCAGATCAAGTTTATTTTCAATTTTCGCCACGCCCCCTCCCGCCCCCGCAGTCTGGAAAAAATGTCATATCTCCCAAAGTTTTGATGATAGATTGTTCGTACCTTCTAGAAATCTAGTAATCAAAATTATTTATCAATTTGCTGAAAGAATGATAAAGATCGAATGAACGATACACAAGTTATGAGCAAACAAATTTAACCTGCACCCCCCACCAACCCACTTCCAGCCAACCACCGCTGTATTCAAACAAACACAATCTTTGGGAGAGATAGAAGCTAAGAGATGCGCGTATAACAGCGTTTAACGCATAGAACGCGTAAAACAGAGTATAACGCTCATAACACGTATAACGAGCGAGCAAATGCGATCGACGGCATTACCTGGTACAGAGTATCTTATAGTCGGGCTTGACCGACTTTCTCATTTGTTATACCCTTGCAAAGGGTATTATAATTTTGCCCGGAAGTTTGCAACTCATAGAAATATTAATTTCCGACCCCATAAACTATATATATTCTTGTTCAGGGCGACGAGCTGATACGATTGATCTTTGTCCGTCCTTCTGTCTGTCTGTCCGTCTGTTTGTCTGTCTGTCCGTCTATCTGTTCATTTGTCTGTCCGTCCTTCTGATTCTACGCAAACTGGTCTCTCATTTTTAAAGCTATCGAGCTGAAATTTTGCACAAAGTCTTCTTTTTACTGCACGCTGCTAATATGTCGGAACCGACCGGATAGGATAAATATATCTTATAGCCCGTGATTGGAACGGTACTCGGTTTTCTTACCTAGGTAAGGTAAAAGGTTAACGTCAAAAAATATGCCTAGGTAAGGCATCCGGATTTTCAAGTACCTAGGTAAAGTTGAAGGTACAAAAAAGTTCCTTTTATATTTAAAAGCGTGGTTCAATCATTTTTATTAGTAATGAATATGAAAAACATAAAACAACAAATTTACTTCATTACAAACATCTTTGGTCATACTTTAAGGGCTTAAATCCAATTATAAGGCTTAAGAATGGAACATTTTGATTTCAGATGATGTTATATTATTAAAATGTTTCTTATATACTATCATGCTTTGTTATTATTCAAATGTTTCTCATCTACTATGTTGTTATACTCTGTACCGAAGGTACATAGAGTATAGTTTGTGCAAAAGTATGTAACAGGGAGAAGGAATCGTTTTCGACCCTATAAAGTATATATATTCTTGATCAGCATCAACAGCCGATTCGATATAGCCATGTCCGTCTGTCCGTCTGTCTGTCTGTCTGTCTGTCTGTCCGTCCGTATGAACGAAGAGATCTCAGAGATGGTAAGAGATAGAGGTTTGACATGTATGGGGCATATGTTTCTTATACTAGCAGGCAGATCAAGTTTATTTTCGATTTTTGCCACGCCCCCTCCCGCCCCCTCCCGCCCCCGTAATTTGGAAAAAACGTCATATCTCCTACAGTTTTGAAGATAGATCATTCGTACCTTCTAGAGATTTCTAGTAATCAAAATTATTAATCGATTTGCTGAAGGAATAATAAAGATCGGATGAACGATACTCAAGTTATGAGCAAAAAACGGCCAGTAGACACCCCCCACCCCCCCACCCTTCACCAAAGCATTCTATTGAACGGCAATCTTAGTGAGAGAGAGAGAGAGAGAGAGAGAGGGAGAGAGTGAAACTTAGATATGAGCGCGTATAACTCGTGAGCAAATGCGAGCTGCGACGTTAAGGCTACAGAGTATGTTATAGTCGGGCTTGACCGACTTTCTTTCTTGTTTTTTTATAACCTTGTAGAGGGTATATTAAAATTGTCCAGATGTTTGTAACGCATAAAAGGAAGCATCTCCGACCACATAAAGTATATATATTCTTGATCAGCATGACGAGCTGAGTTGATATAGCCACGTCCGTCTGTCCGTCCGTCTGTTTCTATGCTATCTCCTCCGTCAGTTTTAAAGCTATCTTAACCAAACTTTGCACGAAGTCTTTTGGTACAAATACGCTGCACATTACGCTGCACATTACGCTGCACATTTGTCGGAACCGGCCAGATCGGATGACTATAGCATATAGCTGCCATTGGAACCATCGGTCGAAAATATTGTTTTAGTGATACAAACTTTTTTGTCTTCAACGCAAACGTCCCCAAACCTCGTATTTATAAGTTTTCTATGCTTTCACATAATTCCACCAAGTTTGATAGGACAACTATATAGCATACCTGGCATAGAAATTAGGTGTAGAAAATGTATATAGGAGGCATTGTCAAAAATGTGTACATATGGCCGAATGTACATATTTGTGTCAGTGGAATCAGGCTACTAATTTATAAAAATCATACAAGCTACAAGGGTATATAAACTTCGGTCGAGCCGAAGTTAGCTTTCCTCTATTTTTAACATTACAAGAGTTTCGAATATTTCGTCACCTAGTCTGTTTCTTTTTGGTGTAAGTATTTGGCCTCCACAGCTAAAACTGGGGCTGAGCTTGTGTAGCATGCAACGTATACGGGTGTACGCGGCAATGTTGTAGAGCAGATGTGGGTGTAGGAGGGATTACGGAGCACGCGCTAGCTTCCGGCTTGTTCTGGTCGGCAACGGGGGGGTGCGACAGGGAAAACCGCTGCTCTCTACGAGCTCTCGTTTAGGCTGAATTTTAATTTTGTTTCGCGTGCTAGAGATTCAGATTCAGCGACAGATCAGAATATCAACCTCACGGATTGTTACACGATGGACAGAAAATGAGATAGAGATGGAGAGAGACAGAAAGAGAGAGCTATATTCGAGCGAAAGATGGAGGAAGAAAAGTAAGGACCGAGAGAAAGAGACATATAGGTTGACCGAGAAAGTCAAAGAGAAAGTTTGAAGTATCTCGAATAAAGCGAAGCAGGGAAAGAACTTATGGATGGCATCTCTGGATGTATTGGCTAGCGCGTTCAGATGTTATGCATCGCTAGCTATCCCCACCCAACCTTGGTCGTTATGTTGCTTCATTGGAGAAACGACCCCTTTTTCCAGAGATAGTTACGACATCGGTTCACTTTGGGTTGGCATGGCTACCATCACTAAACACTTTAGTTCATATTCAATTCCATTATTTATTCACAAAATTTAACATAACGTAAGCCTGGTTTCATTATTCAAAAATTAAAACGAGTGCGAACGTGAAAGGGCAATGTAGCTGAAAACTAACATTAATAATGATAATAGAGATAATATAATATAATATAATAACAGGGAATATAAAATATAAGTATAGTGTGCATGTATCAATTAGAATGAATAAAAATTAAAGGGTATCTGGAATTTAAGAGTTTTTTTTTTTTTTTTGGTATACTTTAAAATTTCTTTAAGTGTATTGAGCAGGTGTAATATTTAATTATGCAATATCTTAATCAAGTGGATAATTTCCAATATGAATTCATGTAGAACGAGAAGGCCAAGCTAACTTCGTCTGTGCCGAAGTTTTTATACCCTTGCAAAAGCTGTTTTTTGAAATGACAGGGTTTAAGAACGGTTACATTAAAATCAAAAACTTTTGTAACTAAAATCCATTTTCCGTCAGATGAACATCTGATTTCGACCAAATTTCGCGAATCTTTTTGAAAATATATTAAATTAACAATCGAAAAGTTTAAGAACGATAAAATTGAAAACAAAAAAGTTTTTCTATAGATAAGATAAGATATGGTCATCCGATTTTGATCAAAGTTTGCGAATCTGTTTGAAATCATATAATATTAATAAGGGACAAGTTTGAGGACGCTAAAATTGTAACCAAAAAAGTTTTTCTCAGTAAGACCCATTTTCCGACCGATCGGTCCTATGGCAGCTATAAGATATGGTCATCCGATTTTGACCAAAGTTTGCAAATCTGTTTGAAAGCATATAATATTAATAATGACCGTGTTTGGGAACGCTAACATTAAGAACAAAAAAGTCTTTCTCACTAAGACCCATTTTTTGACCGATGGTTCCTATGGCAGCTATAAGATATAGTAATCTGATCCGGTCGGTTCCGACATATTAGCAGCGTGCAGTAAAAAGAAGATTCTCTGCACAATTTTAGCTCGATAGCTTTAAAACTGAGAGACTAGTTTGCGTAGAAACAGACGGACAGACAGACAGACAGACGGACGGACAAAGCTCAATGAACTCAGCTCGTCCCCCTGATCAAGAATATATACAGTTTATGGGGTCGGAAATGAATATTTCTATGCGTTGCAAACTTCTTGGCAAAATTATAATACCCTTTGCAAGGGTATAAAAATATCAAAATCAAAGCGCACCAAAAAAAAATAATTTAAGTTCAGCAAATGCATGCTCTTTTTAGATCGCTTTTGGTTTGTTATTATTTTATGCAGACTGCAAGATGCGATCCGCTTTTCAGTTTCTGTCGTACCAAAACACAAAAGCAAACCAATACAAATGGCATTAAAAATTCGTTTGTTTTGATTTACGCTTATCCAATTCCCGCTCTGAAAGATCTTTCATGCTGGCTTGTGGGGGTATATTGATTGCTGGATGTGTTTAGCTGGACATGGGATTAGGTTTTTTTTTTCTACTATTAAACATGCACCAAATGCTCGTCACAAAAAAAATTTCAGATCAAATTTTAACTCCTCCTTCCCCTTTTCACTTCAGATTCGCACTCATAAGCAAAATTTCGTAAACTAAAAGAAATAAAATGAAAATCTAAATTGCTATAGCGTTTTCACTAAATCTATTCGCTGGTTTGGACATCGCTACAAAATCCTAGGGTATGCACTAGGCCACACTTTCCTCACTGTTCGTCGCTTAGCAGATCGCGCGACACACATGGGACTACGGTACTTTGTTTTTGCTATGAGAAGTGTATGCTCAAAGTGAGACTCCAAGAGGGCGTTTTATATGTGCACTTGAATTGAGACTCCACTGGGGCATTTCCATGTGCACGTGAATTGAGACTCCACTGGGTTGGAAGCTCGCTATTAGACTTCTGGAGGCACCTGTAAGAGACTCCAATGGTCGCTCAAGAGGAGTCTCCTGTGGACAGCTTGGGCCACTCCCTGCAAATATGCATGAACGGATGGTGCATTTAAGCGCCGTCGCCACTAGAAACATTTTTCACTCGTTATTTACCTCTTTGGTGACGATGAGAGGGGGAGATGAGAGGCACGATGTGTTTAGCTTGACGGTAACGAACGGAAAGACGGAAGCTGGGCTTTAGCAAAGTAAACTAACCTGTCGGCGGAAATGCAGTTCACATGCCCTTGACATTAGGCTTGTCATCTTGACGTTTGACAGCACCCATTATCGAACCTAATGAGTAGCGACTCTGCGCTGATCAATCGATAGCATTAGTTGATCAAACGGTTTTTTAATTTGTTTTAATTTAATTTAATCAAAACTACTCTAAGGGATTTAAAAAAATAAAATTTTTTTTTTCTTTTTTGATTTCGTTGAACCAAGCCCCACTACAATAGTCATCCGATTTCGACCAAATTCGCGAATTTTTATTTATTTATTTATTTATATTATGTTCGAGGGCAATGTTAAATTGCAGGCGAACAGGGTTTAAAGCTATAGCTTCACGGCTTTAAGCTTAATTTTTACATCATTTGGGTTTTATGTACATCGATAATTGAATTTTTATCAATAAGTGAATATATATTATTTAAAAATTAAATAGTAGTACTTATAATTATAAGGGGCGTGGATAGTGGTAGAGAGTAGGGGAATTGAAGGTAAGAATTTATAGTAGGTTAATTAAGTTTGTATGTTGGAGAAATGGGACTATTGCATTTATGTTGTGGCTGTTGGGATCAAAAATTGCTTTAAAGGGATTATTGTTTGTTGGGAACTGAGATCTGTGGGGTTGGAGGTGGGGATAGTCGTCAAGTATGTGTTGGAGTGTTGATGGTGAGTTGTTGCAGAAGCTGCACGTTGGGGTTATGGGTTATTGGCTGAATAGATAGGTTGATAGATAGATAGGTTGGTGTGTCCTAAGCGAAGGCTAATTATTTTGGAGAATATTCGACGGTGGATAGTCATATTTGACTGTAGTTGGCCATAGTCGTAAATGGTATTTATGATTTTATGATTTTGTTGAAAGATTTGTAATGTGAGTTGGTGTTGTTAAATAGTCGAGCTTGTTCGGATTAAAAGTGGGTTTTAATATATTTCAGCATGTCGGTGATATTAAAGTTGTTATGAAACGTGAGCGGAAGGGAGAAGCATTCTTTAGAGGCTTTGTCAGCGGATTCATTGCCAGTGATTCCGCAGTGGCCGGGGATCCATATTAGCTTAAGCTTGTTTTTTTTGTTTTGAAGAATTTGCCTAATGGCAGATGGGTAGTACAGGTTGTTGTGGGGGTTGGAAATGGCTTCAATAGAAGACAATGAATCGGTACAAATGGCGGTTGGTTGTGGGTAGTGTTGAGCTATAAAAGTTGCGTTGTAGATAGCGATTATTTCAGCTGAAAAGATTGAGCTGTATAGGGGTAGAGATGTTTATGGCAGTTTTCATTTTCAACTACGCTAAAGGAGGTTGCTTGGTCGGACTTTGATCCGTTAGTGTATATAAATCTGTGTGGGGGGAGAGAATTTTTAAGTTCGAGGAATTTTTGTTGGTACACTCAGAGAAAAGATAGAGAATTTCGCTCTTGAATCAAGAGCATTCGTTCTCAAAAGTACGGTGAGAGTGAAAATTCTTGATCCAAGAGCGAAATTCTTGATTCAAGAGTGAATTTTTGATCCCGACATTCCTGATTCAAGAGTTTCAGCTCTTGATCCAAGTATGAATAATTATTGATTCAATAGTTTCAGTACTTGATCCAAAAACGAATAATTCTCAAAATAAAAAAATTAAAAAGAATATTTGGGGTGGGTGGGGGGTGGGAGAGACACGACCCACCCGACTCGACCGACGTGGTCCGCGTCTCGTCCCCCTCCCCCGGTCCCACGCACCATTATCAACCACACCAACCCCCAACCACCACCACCCAACCAAACTTTGTTTTAAACTGTGATTGATTTTGAGATGACCACAGAGATTTTTTTTTTTTTACTCTTCTGGGACTTGAACACGGTACCTCGAAAGACTGAAACACACACAGGCGACGGGCAGCTTAACGAGCTCAGCTAACTTCCTTAAGCTGGAAGACGCGACGAAATCACACTTATAAATAAACGCTTTCGTACGCATCGCACAACAACAAACTGCGCATGCGCTCTCAGTCTCTGCGCTCTCATTCTCTCAACGACCAACTGCGCATGCGCCCTCACTCTCTGCGAGAGCGACTCCAACGCTACTCTCTCAAAGTTAAGTTGCCCTCACCCCCCTTGCCTATAAAAAACCAAATTGAGAACGTTTAGAACGAATTTATCTCGATTCCAAGAGCGAAATTCTTGAAAATTCAAGAGCGACTAATTTTTTTTTCAAGAGCGTTCGTACTCAAATTATTCGTTCTAGTTTTTTCTTAGTGTAAAATCGAGATAAATTATTGAAGTGAGGTTTTTACATGAAAGGGAGGAGGATATCAGGTGGTCTAAAACGAGCAGACTATCTGATATAGATTTTCCCTTTCTGAATCCTGTTTGGCGGCTATCGATCGATTTGTTATAGGAAACAAGCCACCATAGCCGGTTGGCGATAATTTTGTCCAGTGTCTTTGCGAAGCATGAGTTCAGGGATATGGGGCGGTATGAGTTAAGGTTGGTTTTGTCTGTGTTGGGCTTGTATATCGGGACTATCTTGCTTATTTTATAATGTTGGGGGATGTAGTTGTTGAAAATTTTATTGTAGTGGTCTAACAGGCGGAATTTGACTGAAGAGTGGACGTTTTTTATCATGGGGTAGGAGACCCGGTCGAGCCCGGGGGTCTTACCTTTTTGCTTTGATAGTGCTATGCTCAGCTCTAGGGCAGTAATTGGTGCTTCGATTTTGTGTGCAGACGGGGATAGGGGGTATGATGGATTGAGGGATAGGGTGTTGTCTTTTTGGGTTTTAAAGGTAGAGGAAAAATTGGAATCACTAGATTCTGTGGACCAGTGATTACATAGCTCGTTCGCTATGGATAGACTGTCGGAAATTGTTGTTTGGCCATTTTGTTTTTCTATGCAGTGAATAGAGAGCCGAGGTTTTAGGCCACAGAACGCACGTATGTTGGCCCAGATTAGGGAAGGGGGTGTTTTAGGGTTTATTTCAGATGTAAAAGATTCGCGGGACGAACGTTTGGCTATTTTTAATTCTCGTTTGAATAAGGCGTTAGCTCTTTTGAAGTTAAGGATATTTGTGGTGGATATATTATATTTCGCTTCAGGGTGGACCAATGTTGGTTTTTATGTTCTTTGAGGGTTTGGAGGTGGGTGTTCCACCAGGGAACCATATATAGGGAGCTAGGTTTGGCAACTGATTGTGGTATAGATTCGTTTGCGCTTTGGCGAACTATTTTTATAATATTGGCTGATTCTTTGTTGATATTGCTGCTAGTGGGGCGTTGGAGATGGAAGTGCTTGCTAGCTTTTTTAAATTTGGGCCAGTCAGCGGCGTCAAGCTTGAATTTGGGTGTGAATGTAGGTGATGATGCTGACTCAAAGAGGGAGGTGATGATGGGAAAGTGATCACTCCAGAATCTATCGGATTCTATGTGCCATGTAGATTGGAGGGCAAGGGTGGGAGTGGCTAGTGTGAGGTCGATATGAGTAAGAGTGTGGTGAGTGCTAAAATGGGTTGGTGAACAGTCATTAAGTGGGACCAAAGGAGATGAATTTATAAACTTCGCGAGGGTGTTACCTTTTTTATTATTTCGGGGCGAGCCCCAAAGTCTGTGCCAGCTATTGAAGTCACCTGTGATGATGGTGGGAGTGGATAGGTCATTGTAAACATTCTGGAGGTTGTTGATTGTAAAGTTGTTTCTTGGTGGGATGTATGAGCTAATTATGTTGAAGGTGGCTTTTGAGTGTACTTGAATACCTATTGAGTCGAAGTGTTGCTGTATGTTAATTTCATTGTGTTGGAGAGATATGTGGATGAGGATGGCGACGCCGCCTGATGAGTTGACGGAAGAATTGTAAGTGTATAATTTGTAGTTAATTGGGATGGGAATGTGTCTATGTGAGTGAAGATGGGTTTCTTGAAGTGATATGATTTTTGGGGAGTATTTTTTAATTAATATTTGCAATTGATCATAGATAGAGATTGATATGGCCATTGCAGTTCCATTGAATTAGATTAAGTACCATGATTGGAAAATCAAGAGAAGTGTGGTTGTAGTGTAGGTTTTTAGTTAAAGTTTGATCAAATGTTTCATTATAGCAATAGATTAGCTGAGCTGCGCCTTTGACAGTCTTCACAACAATAAAGAGATTTTGCCGTTATCTCTTAAATATGCACAACGTCAAGAGAGGGCTAAGCAAAGGCGGAGCTAAGCTAGAAAGAAGAAACAGTTAGAGTTATTTTAAATTAGGTTGTTCTTGTTCAAGATTTTTATTTTAGGTGTGCTCTCAAGTTTGTTTTCAAGAGCGGCGGCAGATGTGCTGGACATCGGGGCATCTTCGTTAGGCAAGACGTTGAAGTGGTCGGGGGGGAGGTGATGTCCGAATAGTCCATAACAGGGCGTTCGGTTGAAGTCTTAGTTGTTGGACTTACTTATCGGCAGTTATGTTTGGTGATGCTGTGCTTGTTGCTGAGTGGGTTGAGCGGGTGACGGTGGAGTAGGCTGTGGGTTCATGTTGGTGGCGGTCGTTGTAAATTTAGAGGGCGGTTTTCATGTCGGTTTTTTCGATGACTCGAATGGCTTGAATTTCCTTTTGTTTGATAAAGCTTGGGCATTTGCGATCATAAGAGTTGTGATGGTAGTTTTTTACATCTGACTCTTTGCAGTTGATGCAGCGGTTAAGGTTTCGGCATTCTTCTAATTCCTCGGGGTCAAGGTGATCTATGTTGGCGCAATTCAGGCAGAGTTTTTCGCTTCGGCATGCCTTGGTGGGGTGGCCAAGTCTGCCGCAGTTCTTGCATCTGACTGGTAGTGGGATGTAGGGCTTGATGGTAATTTTTTGGTATCCAATGTATACATATTCGGGTAGGTTCGGTGTGTTGAACGTGAGTACTATTAAGCCAGTTTCTTTGTAAGTATTTTGCTCTCGCTTTTTGATTTTGTATGATTCGCATACGTTTTGGCTTTTCAGTTCCTCGGTAATTTCGGCTTCTTCGATGTCTCTGAGGTCATTACAGTATATAACGCCTTTTGAGTTGTTTAATGTGTTGTGTTCAGAAATGTTTACTTGAATTGTGTTGTTGAGTGATGTTAATGTTATGAGCCTGGTGGCTTGCAGGAGGGTTTTGGTTTTGATGAGGATTGTTCCATTGCGAAGCTTGTTGCACTCTTCTACTTCTCCAATTGCTAGGTTATCAATGATCTTTTTGATGAGGAAAGGTGAAACGTTGGAGAGTGAGTCATTGCTATTTGTTCTGGACATGATCAGAAATTTTGGGCCATTTGAAAGATTTTTTAATTTTTTGGTCTTATCGGTTGTAAAGAGTAATTGTTGTGTTCTCTTATTTCTGTCGGGGGGGTCCCCCATGGTTGTTGTTGGTTGTGTTGGGTTTAGTTGAAGAGACAAATTGCGCGGTTCCGCCTGCAACGATGCAGTGCGATTCGACACTTGCTTAGTTGTATTGTTGTGATTTGATGCGATTGTGTTCTCTTATTGAAGAAATAGGTGAGAGAAAGTTGTGAGCGACATTAGGTTGTCTTCCGACTGATTTGGTAGGCACGTCCGTTCTCAATGGGAGTTGGCTTGTGACTGAAATTCGCGAATATATTTGAAAGCATACAGAATAAGTAATCAGTGAGTTTAAAGCTGCTAACATTAAAAACAAAAAAAAATTCTTACTAAGAACTATTTTCGACCGATCGGTCCTATGGCAACCATAAGATATAGGTACCCGATATCGATCAACTTTTTCAAATAAGTTTGAAAGAGTGTAATATTGAGAATCACCGACCTTAAGAACTATTTACGTGAAAACAAAAAAGTTATTTTCCCTAAGACCCATTTTCCGACCGATCGGTCCTAAGGCAGCTATAAGATATAGTCATCCGATTTTGACCAAAGTTTGCCAATCTGTTTGAAAGCATATAATATTATTAATGAACGAGTTTAAGAAAGTTAACATAAAAAACAAAAAAGTTTTTTTCACTAAAACCCATTTTCCAACCGATGGTTTCTATGACAGCTATAAGATATAGTCATCCGATCTTGACCAAAATTTGCAAATCTGTCTGAAAGCCTATAGTATTAATAATGGCCGAGTTTAAGAAAGTTAACATTGAAAACAAAAAATTTTTTCTCACTAAGACCCATTTTTTGACCGATGGGTCATATGGCAGCTATAAGATATAGTCATCCGATCCGGTCGGTTCCGACATATTAGCAGCGTGCAGTAAAAAGAAGACTCTGTGGAAAATTTCAGCTCGATAGCCTTAAAACAGAGAGACTAGTTTGCGTAGAAACAGACGGACTGACAGACAGACAGACGGACAGACAGACAGACAGACAGACGGACAGACAAAGCTCAATCGACTCAGCTCGTCGTGAGGTCGGAAATGAATATTTCTATGCGTTGCAAACTTCTGGGCAAAATTATAATACCCTTTGCAAGGGTATAATGAGTGAGCCAAAATATTTTGGTGGTGGGGTGAGGTGAAGTGATCCCGCATTAAGGTCAAAGTTCACGAAAAATGGTCAAAAATTGATATAAAGGGTCATAGCTGCCCAGGG
The DNA here is from genome assembly GCA_037044535.1 of Lordiphosa magnipectinata. Taxonomy (NCBI): domain Eukaryota; kingdom Metazoa; phylum Arthropoda; class Insecta; order Diptera; family Drosophilidae; genus Lordiphosa; species Lordiphosa magnipectinata. The sequence goes on from JBAMBO010004611.1 coordinate 47,042, forward strand.
GTTGCTTCTACAGGGGTCAAATGTACCAGCGACCCCCATTGTTTTTTCCTCCTTTCCTTCCTTGACGCCTACTCCCTATCTCTCCTCCCTCTGTGGGTCCCCATACAAAAAGAACATTTTTATAAAATTGACGCCCACATCTTCAAAACCCTTCCTAGGAGGATAAAATGTATGACCAACTCCCATTATTTTTCAATTATCAACATTTTTGTTCTTGGCACCCACCCCCTGTCTCCACTCCTTAGGGGGGCTCCATACAAAAATGACATTTTTATAAAATTGTCCTCCAACACCCTAGAACATTTCCCAGGAGGGTAAAATGTAGGGGGGGCTTTTCTTTATGGATTTACTATTACAATGTTATGGCAATTCACATAGGTTGCAATACACTGGGATAGTAAAATACTACCGGAGATGCAAAGGAAAAAAGAAGTTCCTCGTCTTCCTGTGATCGCTAATTGCGATGGAAACGAGCAGCTTTAAGGCGTGCCGAAAGTAGAATCAGGGTTAAGGAAAAGGCAAACATATCTCGGAGGCGGTATACGATTTGTTGAAAGAGTGGATCATTATTGACCGCGTTCAAGCTATTTCGTTCGACACCAAAGAATCATACACTGGTCAATACCAAGGTGCGTCTTCATTACTCAAGCAATTATAAGAACGAGATCTGTTGTATTTACCATGCAGACATTATATATATGAACTCCAATTGAGAGAAGTGTTCGATGCCAAATTTGGTACAACTTCTGGCCCAGGAGTGCTTTTATTTTGCCGTTTCAAAGAAAAATGGTAAGAAATAAAAGACGAACCGTACTGCTCTGGTACAAAGGATGATCTAGTCGCTGCCAAAAAACCAGCTTCTTCAATACCAGCAAGTTAAGCCCTGTAGGGGCCGTCGGTCAAGCTCGATGGATTTCTAAGGCTATATATATATAACGGGATCCGTGATGTTTGCATTTTTATTGTCACGCTTTACATGAAGGCACGGTATAGCAGCACCAGTGCTATCGAGGCTCCTCACCAAAATTTAAATTTTTTGAAATCGGCTGCGTAATATTTCGTTTCAATTGTGTCGTAGGCAATGTTCTTTTTGACATCAAGCGCAAAATTGCAAAAACGTTTCTTGAGTTTGAAAAAGTCAAAGAAGAAAACGAAGAAAATAATTTTAACATTGGGGAGGAGATGGATTAGAGTGATAATTCAGGAAGCGATTTCGAAGAAGGTGAGAAATCTGACTATAAGCACGGCGATGATGACAAAGAAGCTAGTGAAGAACATTCCCGTACAGGGCAAATTGTTGGCTATAAAGGAGTTAAAAGAATTTGGATGACAACAAATCAAGTAAATCAATTCATCACGAGAGATTTCAGCGATTGCGTGACGTGTGAAACGGCCAGATTTTTCAAACGTTTCGAATTGTCTACCGATTTCCTTTTAACCTATGCAGAAATCTGGGCAGAGCGCGAAGACTACCAACAAACCCAAGAGATCTTATACAACTTACATGTTGTCAACGATACAGCTGAAAGGGGCGTTAAATTAATGGAAGATTATAATGATTTCTTTTGCCGAATCAAAAAGGGAAAAACAATTTTTATTGGAGGTCGTCAGCGCCAATCGGAAGGCATTTCCGCTATGTTATAAAAATAACCTAATTTGATTTGTGAATCCATTTGCGAAGAATGCGTTTAATAACATGAAAATTAAAATCAATTTTAAATTAAACTTAAATTTGTGTATTCAATATGGTTTTTGTACTTTTGAAGTAATATGTAAATGTCAGGTATATTGCCATAACATTGTATTAATAAATCCATACAATCATGCATTTTTCATCAATTTTGTATGGAAGCCCCCCTAGGAAGTGGAGACAGGGGGTGGGTGCCAACAACAAATATGTTGCGAAGTAAAATTTAATGGGGGTTGGTCATACATTTTACCCTCCTGGGAAGTGTTCTAGGGCGTTGGAGGGCAATTTGTCATTTGTCATGTCATTTGTCATGTCATTTTTGTATGGGGACCCCCCTAGGGAAGGAAGAAAGGGGGTAGGTGCCAAGGACAAAAATGTTGGGAAGGGAAAAATAGTTGGGGTTATTCTTATATTTGCCATGGCTAGGAGGCACTTTTGGAGTGGCAGTCAAGTGGCAGTGGTACAAAATAAAAAAAAAACATGAATTTTTCATCAATTTTGTATGGGAGCCCCCCTAAGGAGTGGAGTCAGGGGGTGGGTGCCAAGAACAAAAATGTTCAAAAAATAATGGGAGTTGGTCATACATTTTATCCTCCTAGTAAGGGTTTTGAAGATGTGGGCGTCAATTTTATAAAAATGTTCTTTTTGTATGGGGACCCCCATAGGGAGGAGAGATAGGGGGTAGGCGTCAAGGAAAAAAGTGTTGCGGAGGGAAAAACAATGGGGGTCACTGGTACATTTGACTCCTCTAGAAGCAACCCCTGGGCAGCTATGACCTTATATATCAATTTTTGAAAATTCTTCGTGAACTTTGACCTTGATGCGGGATCACTTCCCCCCACCCCACCCCCAAAATATTTTGGCTCACGCATTTTTTTACCCAACCTCGCAGATTGAGAGGCTGGAGCAAGTTGAAATTCCTTAGCTTAAAATCTCCATACATCACTAAAACATGCCTAATACATGTGTACATATTTAAACACGCACTTCTACTGCATAGAGAGCTCAAAGTGAAAAAAACACGCACAATATGTATGTGTGAGTGTTTGTATTATAATCGTACATACTATTAGCGACTGAATAAAGCCAATAGCCTTTTTAAAATTTATTAATTTGCAAGTACAACAACAGTACAACAAAACACACACATGCAATTCACATTTTATTCACTTTTACCGTTTACATTTTTTTTTAGGCACCGCATTCTTTTTTACTTTCCTTTCATAAGCGCCAGCACAGATCAAAGTTTACAAGAAGAAGCTAGAAGTTCGCTGCAGACCCGACGCCAACTTCCAAACGTTCACGAAGAAAAAACGACCGGCACTCGTTTTCGCGCTTGCGGCAGCAGAGCAAGGAGCAATGTTTTTGCTTTTTTCGAGATAGACTATTGCTGTCTCTCTTTGATTTGAGAAACTCTGTGTGTCTCTTTCTACTTTCAGAATTTCGTTGTCTACTTTGATCTCAAATCATATCAATAGGGCATTTTTCATATCACTTAGATCATTTCACATATCAATATAATATTTTTAGTATCAATGTGGTATTACAGGTTCATATTGATATTAAATAGTTCCACTTTGATATGCAAATATTGATAATACTGATATGATATTGAAATACCTGATCTTACTTTTTTCTGTGTACTCTATAGTGTCTGTTACATACATTTGCACAAATCCATTATACTCTTTGTACCAAAGCTTTGGTAGAGATAATAAAAAGAAATCCCTTTTTGTGTAAAAAATTAAAATTGGTACTTTGCTCTTAATTTGTTTTTTTTTTATTTAAATGAGCTTAAAAGCTTTTTTTTTACAATTTGGATACATTTTTCTGTAGTTTTCAACGCCTTGCAGCACACTCAGTTCTTGATCTGGCGTCGTTGTAAGTTTGCCGGTTTAGTCTTCAACCATTTTTACGGCCCGCTCTGGGACATCGTTGACTACGTGCATGGACTTAATGACTTCAATGTTATTTTCTTATTATTTCGTGGACCATGCTGACTCCAACCTGCGAGCCACATTAGTCGCACTTTCCGAAATGGACAGGCTTAAAAATCAATAAAAGCAATTATTCTTTAAGGTATCTAATAAGTTATCGCATGGTACCTTATCGGCGTACACCCTACTGGTAACACTACAATGTCAGAGCTGCTCTGAAAATTATCAAACAATGTCCGCTCCGACAAAATTGTCGGCGTCTAAGTACCTAGTTAAGGTGTGCCTGTGTGGCTCAAGTAAAGTGCTTAAAAACTAAAATCAAATAGAGCAAGCGAAAAATGAAAAATTGTCTTGATCGATAAAGCTTTCTTCCGGTGCATTGCATGGCGTGAAGTTTGCCAGACTTGTTGGTCCAAGAGGGTTTTATATGTGCTAGTGTCATTTATATTAACTTAACCATTTTGAATTGGCTGATGATGAGGAACTTTGGCCCAGGTCTAAGTAATTCAATTGTGGGATTCTGCAAGTCAAACGGATGAGCTGCACAACTTTTCAATGGTCAGACTTGGGACTTCTTTGGGGCCACAACTCGTGGACGAAATCTCCTAATCTATGCCGTTCCATTATTAGTACATAACAACGAGATGCCATTGCCCAACCAGTCGATTCAGCCCCTTCGTGTCCACAGTGCACCATTTGCCTATTACAAATAAAGGTCACGATGGACCTAAAAACCATTTAATTATTCGCCATTTACGTATTTTGACGTTTTACATCTGCCACCTCATAGATATTTACTACAAATAAGGATTAACAAAACACTGTCGAACCCTAATTGCCTTCACTACCGCTTCTAACAAATCACAGAAAGCTATAGTAGTAACTCTTGCTCATTGGAGGCCACCACAAGTTTTTGCTGTTAATTAATTTAAATTTTCCCGCCAAGTCATATTTGCAAACAAAACAACTTGAGATGAGTGCATTATTTCGCACATGCTCTCGACGAAATAATGTGCAGAGATTTCGCACACATTTCGCAAGTATCTCCGTACCAATCTTAAATAAACAAGTTTATCGCGACACAACACGAACCGAACACAAACAAACGAAAACAAACAAAAATGAACAGAAAACTACACAAACGATAAGCCCGTCCCGCGTATGTCAGACAGGTATAAAAATTGAGCATGGGGGCCGGTCGCTTGAAACGCTGTATCTTCCTCAGTTTAGCTTCGATTTAAGCCGGGTATCCAGCACCGCGGAAACTAAAAATTTTTGGCAAACTTCATATAAAAACAAGAAAGAAAGTCGGTCAAGCCCGACTTTAACATACTCTGTACCCTTAACGTCTCAGCTCGCATTTGCTCACAGTTATACGCGCTCATCTCTAAGTTTCACTCTCTCTCTCTCTCTCTCTCTCTCTCTCTCTCTCACTACGATTTACGTTCAATAGAATGCTGCGGTGGTGGGTGGGGTGGTGCTGGGTGTTAACTGGCCGTTTTTTGCTCATAACTTGAGTATCGCTCATCCGTTCTTTATCATTCCTTCAGCAAATCGATAATACTAGATATCTTTAGAAGAATACAATCTATCATCAAAACTGTGGGAGATATGACGTTTTTTCAAAATTGCGTGGGCGGGAGGGGGCGTGGCACAAATTGTAAATAAAGTTGATCTGCCTGCAAGTATAAGAAGTATATGTCCAATACATGTCATATCTCCATCTCTTACCATCTCTGAGATCTGTGCGTTCATACAGACGCACGGACAGACGGACGGACGGACAGACGGACATGGCTATATCGACTCGGCTGTTGATGCTGATCAAGAATATATTTACTTTATATGGTCGGAAATGATTCTTTCTGGCTGTTACATACATTTGCACGACTTTAGTATACCCTTTTACTCTACGAGTAATTGCGGAGGTGGGAGGGGGCGTGGCAAAAATTTAAAATAAACTTGATCTGCCTGCAAGTATAAGAAATATATGCCCCATACATGTCAAACCTCTATCTCTTACCATCTCTGAGATCTGTGCGTTCATACAGACGGACAGACGGACATGGCTATATCGACTCGGCTGTTGATGCTGATCAAGAATATATATACTTTATAGGGTCGGAAATGATTCCTTCTCCCTGTTACATACTTTTGCACAAACTTAATCTACTCTGTATACCTTTGGTACTGAGTATAATTTACAAAAAAACTACGGAAACGGTAGGCCCGTCGCGCGAATGCCAAACAGGCATACAAATCGAGCATGAGGGCCGATCGCGTGAAACGCTGTATATTCGTCAGTTTTGCTCCGATTTACTTGAAATTTTTGTAAAAACACTCTCAACATGTTGTACATTCTTAAACCTTATACCCCCCTCCCCCCCTTAAGTGGCTCAGTTGCTCGCCTTTAAAGGCAGCTATTCTATCCCGACCCATCCCGATCTCCCGAACCCAACTCTTTAGCTACCAACTGTGTAGATAACACGCAAGACAAGCTATGCAAACTCCAAGGTAACCGAATGGGGCCACCATTAAAGAATTACCGTTAAGTTCAAGATCCAAAGAGAAATCAAATTTTAAAAAATATAATGCTGAGACAAGGCTATATTTTGCCCAGGTGAAACGTTTAAAGTGAAAAGAAATTGAACTGGTCAAGAAATGCCGGATTGATATTCTCTATTTGAAGACAAAATTATTGCACCATATACATGAAAATATTTATATTAAGAAGTACGCAAACTATTTCCAAAACTATTGAATTTGGCAAAAGCAAGGCGAATAATCGTATTGAATCAAGTGGCTCGGTTGCTTGCCATTCTATCGGACCGGCAGTGTTTCCAGAGGAAGGAAATACCAAAAATTGTCATTAATTAAAGATAGAAAATCCATTTAATTCATGTCCTACTGCATGGAGAGTATTTACTCTGATATGTGGAATGCAAAAGTACGTCTACGTCGTACTACGGGCTACGTCGGAATAATTACACACTATTTTTTAGCCTCTTATCCATCGGAATTCAATCGGCTGTTTCTGCCGCACAATTTGGAAGCGTCATGAGAATTCCAATGGATATGAGCGCAAAATTGAGCTTTTCTGAGAACTGAAAAATTCAAAATTCTATTCACAGCCTCCCCTTCTTACTGTTATAGCACCACGCAAGCTAGTTTTTGTGTCTAGGTTGTCTCCTGAAACTACTTGCGAGCAAATCCTCAGCAAGTGCTCCGATTTCAAAGTTTAGTTTTGCCCAGCCTCGTGAAGTAGCTTCCTTTAACATAAGTGTTCCAGGTGAAGCATTTCCAATCATATGTGACCCAGAATTTTGGCTGCCAGATATGATTGTTCATAAGATTAGGCAAAACGAGAGCGTAAGTTAAAGTCGGCGTTGCTCGACTTTGGTATACCCGTTACTCAGTGGGGTAAAGTAAAACGAGTAACGGTTATAAACAAGAAAGAAATTCGGTCAAGCACCCTTAATGTCGCAGCTCGAATTTGGTTACGAGTCAAACGGCCAGTTAACACACAACGCACAACGCAGTGCGCTCTCTAAGCTCTCTCTCTCTCTCTCTCTCTCTCTCTCTCTCTCTCTCACTAAGATTGCTGCTGAACGCAATGCAATGGTTATGGGTGGGGTGGGTGGTGGGTGTTAACTGACCGTTTTTTGCTCATAACTTGAGTATCGTTCATCCGATCTTTATCATTCCTTCAGCAAATCGATAAATAATTTTGAGTACTAGATATCTCTAGAAAGTACGAACCATCTATCATCAAAACTGTAGGAGATATGACGTTTTTTCCAAATTGCGGGGGCGTGAGGGGGCGTGGCAAAAATTGAAAATAAACTTGATCTGCGTGCAGACAATAGGAGTCTACATTTCAAATTTGGTTGCTCTAGCTCTTCTAGTCTCTGAGATCTAGGTGTTCATACAGACAGACGGACAGACGGACAGACGGACATGGCTATATCGACTCGGCTGTTGATGCTGATCAAGAATATATATACTTTATATGGTCGGAAATGATTCCTTCTGCCTGTTACATACATTTGCACGACTTTAGTATACCCTTTTACTCTACGAGTAACGGGTATAAAAATCGTGTTAGGCCAGTGCCCGTCAGCTTGCCCTCAAATGTAGGGTCTAGCTCTAATAGGGTTTCAAAAAACTAGTTCCGTCCCTTAGTCCTCATATAGCCTATCAGAATGTTAGGGGTCTGTTATCCAAACTTTCTACCTTGTTTTTGAATAGTGCTTGATTTGAGTTTGACATTTTTGCCTTCTCAGAGACGTGGTTAAATCCATCAATCTCTTATTGTGAAATTTTGTCAAATGATTTGTTTATCTATCGACATGATCGACCTACTCGAAGAGGTGGTGGTCTACTGATCGCAGTCAAGACTAGCCATCGTTCGGAATTAATTCCAATAAATCTGACTGATGGTGTTGAATTTGTAGCCGTAAAGGTTTCTTTTCTTTCCTTTTTGTTATATTATATATTACTTGCTCCTATATCCCTCCTTCTTCCGATATTCAAGTTTATATGAACCATATAACTTGTATAGAAGATGTTTGAGACATTGACTAATTGGTTGTTGTAGGTGATTTCAACTTACCAAACATCGCCTGGTCATATCTTAATGGGTCAACCTATCTTGTGCCATCAACACAGCATGACTTTTTAGATCATCTGTTTGATACGTCCCTGTCTCAGATAAATTCAATTCCAAACGATCTTAATAAATTGCTGGATCTTGCCTTTGTCGCTGACAGTACTAATGATATAGTCTCTAGGTCCGCCCCTCTATCACTGCCCGAAGATATTTACCATCCTACGCTTGAAATCTCTCTTTCAGTTTCTGAAACTACTTCATCAACCTCTAAAATTCCTAATAAACCTCGTCGTTGTTTTCGTAAAGGAAACTTTACATTATTAAATCAACTTATTTGTGCAACAGACTGGACTCCTTTGTACAATGCAGTTGATTTAGACTTTGCTTTTACCTCTTTCTACGAATCCATTAATTCTCTCTTAGATATCTGTGTTCCTAATAGCGTACAGATCAAGGTCCTTAACAATAAAAAGGCACCAGGCGAGGATGGACTTGACAATAGGGTCATCAAAGCCCTCCCAGTAAAAGCGGTGCTCTTTCTGGTCCTAATTTTCAACGCGGCACTGCGACTGGGTCACTTTCCGAAGGCGTGGAAAAAGGCTCTGATCGTAATGATCCATAAAGCTGGGAAAAGCACGTCTGGGGTCGATTCATACCGTCCGATTAGCCTCCTATCCACAACAGCAAAAAATTTTTGAGAGGTGTATTCTAGCCCGAATCATGGCAATCGATGAGGTGAGTGGCAGAATACCTCCTTTTCAGTTCGGGTTTAGAAAGTCACAGCTGAATAGGGTCACAAACTTCATTCTCGACCTGGACCTACCCGGACATAAGGCAGGCTTTTGATAGAGTGTGGCATGCTGGACTACTATGTAAGGTAAAAAATATCTTACCGCCTCAACTATACACCCTTGTGAGAAGCTTTCTATCGGACAGGACCTTCTCGGTAGTATTGGAAGGGGCTGTTTCCAGCGTGAGAGTAATACGCGCTGGTGTGCCTCAAGAAAGTGTCCTAGGACCAACCCTCACTCTCTCTACACTTGTGATATGCCTACCGGAAGAACAATACCCATTGAAGACCCCCAAGACTTACTTGTTGCAACATTTGCTGACGATACAGCTATTATGGTGAGAGACTCGTGTATCTATGATGCCACTGATGTCGTTCAACAGTATTTGTATCGATTCAGCAGATGGGCGAAACGATGGAACATTGAGCTTAACCTAGCTAAATGTGTCAGTGTAACTTATACACCTCGTCATGATGAGTGTCCAGGCGTATTCTTCAACAATCAGCTATTATGTCACTTACCTGGACATACACTGCTCGCCACTTGAATAGGACACCTCTAAAGTCGATTTTCTATAGTTAATTGCTGCTAAGCCAAGCCATCTAGGAAAATAATTTTTGTTTTCTTATAAAGTTTATTTAAATGTAGAAATTAGACGAAAATTAAAAAATTATTCAAAAGTTGTAAGTATACAAAAAACATTGTTAACCAATAAGTAACAAATTTTGGAGTCTTCATTTTGCACCACTTGAATAGGACACTTTATCCAAAAACCATTTAAGAATATTTCAATCCTTTTCAAATAACAATATTACTTAAATAAGAAATTAATAACATGTTTTTAAACCAAAAAAAGTTTTTAATAGTGTGTTGAGCCTCCTTTTTTTCTCCAAAACCTCACACATTCGGTCTGGAAGGGATGCATACAATTTTTCCAAATAATTCAACGATATCGAGCTCCATGCTAATTTGAAAGCTGCAATTAGTTCGGGAACGCTCGAATATTGCTGACCTGATCCATATACTTCACGTGTTAGCCATCCCCACACGTTCTCAATGATATTCAAGTCCGGTGAATAGAGTGGCCAGTTTAATAACTCCACAATTTAACAATCCGGGCCGTATGTATAGGGGCATTATCATGTTGATAAATCCATTTTAGATTTGCAAAAAGAGTTTGGAAGTGTGGAAAGGCCTCTTTCAATATACCATTATAACACAACGCATTCATGGTGGTTGGAATAAATTTAAGCTCACAGGTGCCATAATAGGAAATGGCCCCCCATACCATAATACCTCCAGCACTGCTGTGCAACTTATCAAGATGGTGTGGTTCTTCTCGAAGATCATGAAAATAGTAGCTGTAGCCATCGGGGCCCTCCAAATTAAACTTTTTTTCGTCCGAAAAGACAACACGTTGCCACTCCGAAGTCCAGATGACATGTGCGCGCGCGAAATCAAGGCGTTGTAACTTCCGAGCCGGGCTAAGAGGTGGCTTCTTCTTGATTTTTAGTCTCTTCAGGTGTGTAGCATTATTAATAACACGACGCATGGTTGTCAAACTTGCTTTAACGTTGCATTTTTCCCTTATCTTGGCCAAAGAGTCGTGCGAATAGGAAGCTTCTCTTAATATAAGTCGCTTGTCCGCGATGGTAAGCACACTGTGGGTGCGGCCCTTCATGTTTTTACCATAATTAGCCTCATTATTTAAAAAATTTGTTATGGCGTGACGGCTCCTTTCGACTTTTTTTTGCTATTTTGGCAATAGAAAGGCCAGAATCCTTGTAAGCTTGGATTTTTCCTTTCTCCGACTCAGATAATGAAGTGCGACGCCCCATTTTAATTTTTTTTTTATTTTATATATACTTCAATTAAAGCAAAAAGTTTAAGTAAACCAAAATTTGTGTGCACGTGTCAACGATACCGACCAAATAAAATGCATGTTCTATTCAAGTGGCGCAAAAATTCCATTGAATTTTTGCGAATGCTCACATAAAGTGCAAACAACTTTATAACGGTTCTATTCCAAAACTTGGAATATACCAGAAAGAGCGAAGAATGCTTGCAGAAAGATAATATGCAGAAAATACCGTTATTAAGAGTAAGAGAGCATACAGGGTGTCCTATTCAAGTGGCGAGCAGTGTAAATACTTGGGAATATATCTGTACAAGCGCCTTACATTCGGAACCCATATCAACGCGCTTGTAAGGTCACTATATGGCAGAGTAAAGAAAGTGGGATGGCTTCTCTATAGCAGAAACAAGCTGTCACTCCGAAATAAGGTGCATATATACCAGTGGCCGGCAAAATACACATGCACATTTTGGACTTGTGTGTGTGTGTGTTTAGCTACGCGAGAGCGCGCTCATTTAGCACATCTTTGTTGTTGCAAAAGAGAGCAGTATAAGCTCGTATACTGTCGGTGTGTCGACGTCGCTGCCGCAGAGCTTTGTTCAATACACTGGAGACACTGATATCAGAGAGGACTAAATAACCAGAGATGAATTCGCTCTCTTAAATTTAGTCCGAAAAAAACCATGAGGCTATCGAGGCTCTGGGAGTTTTCGGACACGAACGCACAGAGCGTTGTCTTTGCCCATGCTTCTTTGTTTTTATTTTTTGCTTGTGTTTCTCTCCTCTCGCACATGTGCGTTGGTTTTTGTTTTTGTAATTTGCTTATGCTTATGACGTCAGACCAACGTTGCGAAGTTGGCACACCGAGCTCGTCGCTGAACTTCGTTCAGTGGCTACGCACACATACATGCCAAGCCAAAATGTGATTTGGCTTTTTGTCGTCCACTGCTTCAGACCGAACACGTGAAAATCGTCAACACCGCAAATTTGCCATGCATTTGGCTGGTGCGCGCATTGCGACCAATTTGCGGCATAAGCGATTCAGCCGTCGACACGACAAGTCTTCTGTGCGAATCTGCTGCAATTTAAAATAATAAATTTTAAAAATGACAAAAATGAAGTGCATGGCTCTAGGCTCTAGGTGCCAAAAGTTTTCGAATTCCTGAAAACAAGGTGGAAAATGGTGAGAAAATTTGCGAATTGACGTGTATAGCGTCAATGCCCAATCGCGAATCTGTGATCGCCATTTCACAGATGTATGTCACTCTGAAGGCGGACGTTGGCTCCGTACGGGATCGATCCCAACTATTAGTTTGGGTCATGTTGGACAGCCTGTACACCAGCCGTGTTTTGAATCATGGCAAAGAATGTGCTGTGTGGTTGGGTGTTCATGCACATCCCCTTCATCTATTTTACATGGCTTTCCCACTGATCCTCGGAAACGCGATCAGTGGAAGCTAAACTGCAATATCAAATCGTCCATGCAGAGCAAAGTGCATTTGTACATCTGCAATAAGCACTTCCACCCTCAGGATGTACTTAAGACGAAAATTAAAAAAAATGCCTATCCCATTATGGATATTGAGGGGATCCAGGGGGATCAGGAGGAGCTGCTATCTGACGTGGTCCAGGATGAAGAAGAGGCGGTAGAATTGGGTTGTGCACGATGCGAAATGTTCTGTAGGAACGAACAATACTGGATTTATAATTTTGCCCAGAAGTTTGCAACGCATTTCGGACCCCATAAACTAAATATATTCTTGATCAGGGCGACGACTTGAGTCTATTGAGCTTTGTCCGTCTGTCTGTCGTCTGTCTGTCTTTCTTTCTGTCTGTCTGTCTGTCGAACTAGTCCCTCAGTTTTTAAGATATCGAGCTGTAATTTTGCACAGAGTCTTCTTTTTACTGCACGCTACTAATATGTCGGAACGGACCGGATCGGATGACTATATCTTATAGCTGCCACAGGAACCATCAGTCGAAAAACGGGTCTTAGTGCGAAATACTTTTTTGTTTTCAATGAAAACGTCCTTAAACTCGGCCATTATTGATATTATTATATGCTATGCTAACAATTGGCCTTGAACTCTTCCCAGAACTCTTTTTTCTCACCTCGAACTTCATATCCACCCCCGCAACCCATTTCCCACCATTTGTCGTGAATTTTCCAATCACGGAAAATCACATTCAAATTATTTTGCCTTCTGTCCTTACCGTGTATTAACTCATACGGATGAAAAATAGTGATTTCCATACAGAGTCTTTCACACCCTGGGGGCTGATTTTCCTGCATCGGAAACTGAAATCACAAATTATTTGGCATTCTATCCTTACAAACCAAGTTTCAAGTCAATGGGATGAAAAATGGGATTTTGCACGCAGAATTTTCCGGCCATTTTCCTCGTGGGCGGATTTTCAAAATCGGGATGAAAATATTTTCCAATACAAACTTTTCCGGCGATTCATTAATTAATTAATTTTTAAAACATTTCAATAATTTTCCCTTATTTCAATTTTTATAAAATAATGTGTTTGTATTATTTATACTTTTATTTTTCACCCTCCACCTCATTTTCCTATCTTGGGGAATTAATTTCGAAAATGGGAAAAAAACATATATTTCGCAAACTATGCTTTCGGATGATAAAAATAATTTCCATACAAAATTTTCAGTCAATTTCCTTTGTGTGTGAATTAACTAAAATCGGAAGCTTCCCAAATTTTATTTCAAAGTGCACGCCTAGATAAATTAAAATAAATGCGAACTCGATAACAGGTGCCATTCAACAGGCAACAGGTTGTCATTCGCTTAGGCAATAAAATGAGAAGTCACTTTGGTGAAGATTGGCAACAATGCCGACAATGACAACAATACGAATTTCTAACAAACAGTCTTCGCAACATCACATAAAAATATACAAGAGATACACAAACAGAACGAAATGACAGAGACCGATATACATGCCCTCCCTTTCGCTTGTGTCTTTTCTCTATCGCATTTGTAGCCAAAACAAAACAGCACGCAGCTGTTTGTCTTTGCTGACTCCGAAAACTGCAACGCCTCGATGGCTTCATGGTTTTTTTTCTGTTAACTTAACAGTGAGAGCGATTTCATCTCTGGTTATTTAGTCCTCTCTGCCATGCCAGATGGTTATTTAGTCCTCTCTGCTGATATATACATATATGCCGGACACTGATATATACAAATCTATCATAACACCTGCCTGGAGATATGGGACTCAAGTATATGAAATAGCTGCGAAATCCCATCTGAGAAAGCTCTGTGTCCTTCAGTCAAGGTGTCTGCGCAGACTATCGGGAGCACCCTGGTATATGTGCACAAGACATTTGGAGAGTGACCTCAGTGTGTCCAAGATTGGTGACGTAATCAATAAGCAGGCAGGTGATTACGTGGAGAGACTAAGAAGTCACCCCAACACACTAGCCAGAAGACTCCTGCGCAGACGAAAGAAAGCAGGAAGTAGAGTAAGACGACGCCTCAAAAAACTTTTCCCGAGGGAACTTCCCAACGGACAAATAAACTAACTTAGCAACTACCTCCCATTCAATAATCTTGACACCAAACATATTTTATATCACAAGACAATTCGCTCATAATCAGACACATTACACCTGCAATCAAACTTACATAAACAGATAAGTTAAGAGAATATCTACACAATCTAAATTAAGTTGCCAAATTTACACAAGGTGACAGAAAATTTAGAAAAAAATAAATAATAAAAAAGATCACGGAAAAAAAATATATATAAATTCACAATATGTCATTTAAAGCTCACCTCTGCGAGAAACTGAAAGATGCAAAAGTGGCCTTAACACGTCATGAAAAACTCTGCCACTCATCTCTGGACCACTCATCCTATGAATATGTCGAGCGCCTCCTCACCTTCTTCATCAAAAAGGTATTTAGTCTCCCCTTAACTTCCCCAAATTGCGCAATATTTATAGAAACTGGTCTGCCCTCGCTGTTCACGTATACCCTGCACACCCATTTCAAATACGTAAACAAAGTAATGAAGATGGATAGCTTAAGATTGCCGAAGATCATAGCTAGGCAACTTCAGGGCAAAAGATCCCAGCTCTTTGAGATATGGTCTAACATCGTTAACGAGTGCTGCGGCACTTTGGTCGACTTTGACAACCATCTACTGTGGCAACAAGCCCACGCGCAAATCATTGCCAAAATCTGCGAAGTAGAGAGGGACGGATTTAATGCGCCAGCTTTTGCTTTTTAGGAGCACAGAGAGGACTCTGTATATATCCCTGGATCTCAACCTCGGAGCAAAAAATTACTTCAATGACACTTTAGGTGTGGAGAGGATAAACGCTATTTTCAGGGCGAGATGTGAAACTATAAGCCTCAATTTTCTACCTCACAGGAGTAACACTCTGCAAGATTGTACCCTCTCCAATATGTGTGCTAAGGAAGATGTGGCTCACTCTGTCGAAATCTGCCCTATCTTAAAGGAGATACGTATGTTGCACTTTCAGCGTCTACATCTATCGGAAAACGAACTTCTCGATCTGCTCAAAGGAAGCAAAGCAAAGCGGATAGCCCTTGCAGCGTTCATCAAAGAGGCTTTGCAATACCGCAACAGCATCATTATCAAATTGTTCTAGGCCATACCTACCTATAATAGGCATCATTCAGCAGCTCCATTATTCTAATTTTAACGGACGGTTTTTATGTTACCATGTTGAAAACTAGAAAAAATAAATTAGACTGAAAAACTTTTTTGTATTCTTTAATTACTTTTTCCAATTGTAATCAGGTTAGCCAGCTATAGTTTAAGATTAACTTGTACATTATTATAAATAAAAAAAACTACTACTACTACTACTATAGATCTTAGAATATTATGAGACGGGTAAATAGACGGATGGTAAAGATCAAAAGTTTAAAAAATTAACGAAATTACTAATTTTTGTAAGAGTTTAGATTTTCATGAACACTGCTAAATATATGGATGGTAAATATCGAAGGGTCCAGCTGGAATGGAATTTATAGGCATAGTCAATGACATGGTTTCATTCAGCGGGGTATTTTGTGTAGCACTAAAGGAAGAAGAAGCAACACAATCGTTGTCGTAATCAAAGCCAGAGCCACCACTATAATGGTCTGGTAAGTTGACGCTCAAATGGTCTGCACATCGGCGGTCTGGCATATCAAGGCATATCAAGGCATACCAGCCATGTCTAAACTTTTCCAAGAATTCCGGAAAGGTTTCTCCGAATACGCCTGCTGTGTCGCCTACCTTTGCTGCCCAGAAGACGCCAATTGTGAACATTCCTGAACCAAATTGGTACTCAGTTATCAAATGGGGTTGGCAGTACTCTCTCTGTTCCTGATTCTGGTGCTGCATCTACTACTAATATGATGACCATTACTGCTTCTGATTCGGCTCACTTTAATACCGATGAATCAACGGTCATCTCAATTGCTGGAGCTGCTACAAACGCCCCACAATCCGGTGGTTAGCGGCCCCTACTATCAACTGTACCTGGGATATTGCGACCTTTGACTAGTGTTATGCCCAGGAGCCCAAGGAAATCAATGGGCGTGTTTAGCAGAATAGTTGATCCCTGAGCAGGTATCAGAAAAATATTATGCATCGAATAGTTTGTGCTGTTGGAGGGACCAATATCACTTTAAAGTAGCGTACAATTTCTTTGATACATGCTTCTGTATCATGATACCTCAAATTGGCTATTATAATGCCGCATCACTCGAGTTCAGTAGGAAGATTATGGCAAATTTATATTTAATTAGGGAGCAAGTTGTTCTGCTGAATACAGTCAATATTTGTATACCGCCTAGTGATTGATGCGACTGAAGACTGAAGTTGGAAATCTACCACTTACCTTAATGCCCCTGCTTCTGTTTTTGATATTAAAAAGTTCCGATTTAAAGGGCAGATAATCATGTCATCATTTTAAATCTCAATTCCTGATTCACTATTTTGTAAGGTTCTTGATCATACTATCTGGCCTAAGCATACCCTTGTATTTGAGTTCGAAGACAAAGGAAAAACCTCGAAGTCAGTTGTTCAAAAAACTAAGGTCGTCCTTCTATCAGAATGTGAACAGTCTTCTAGGTAAACTTCGACTGTGGTATGCAAATAGTGTCTCTTTTGAAGCCACCGTTATTGCTTTCACTGAAACGTGGCTCAACTCCCCTGTCTCTGACTGCGAAGTCTTTGCCAGAAACTATACTATTTGTCGCCGTGATCACCAAAATCGTTTCCTCGTAACTCGTTCCTTTTGACAATGTTCATAACATCGAATTCTTTTCCGTTCGCATCAGCATGTGTGTCTTTATGTTACATGTTGTTATAACCCTTTTCACTCTGATATAACACAGTTCGACAAAATCCGTTTTTTTTTAAAAACCCGGCATAAGACCCTAAAATAAGGATAAAAGGGACCTCTGTAAGCATCACCTCATACCCAGTTTTTCAAATAAAGCCTCGGTTCGCGTTTTATGGGTACTTTTGTACTTGCAACACACTGCGAACACAATTTTATCTTAGATTTTAAGGACTTCAGATAAAAATCTGGAAAATTCAGCAAATGTGGACAGGGTCATTGGGAACGCAATATAAACGAGAAGGCCAAGCTAAGTTCGTCTGTGCCGAAGTTTTTATACCCTTGCAAAAGCTGTTTTTGAAATGACAGGGTTTAAGAACGCTTAGATAAAAATCAAAAACTTTTGTAACTAAAATCCATTGTCCGTCAGATGAACATCTGATTTTGACCAAATTTCGCGAATCTTTTTGATAACATATCAAATTAACAATCACCAAGTTTAAGAACGATAAAATTGAAAACAAAAAAGTTGTTCTCACTAAGACCCATTTTCCGACCGATCGGTCCTATGGCAGCTATGAAGATATAGTCATCCGATTTTGACCAAAGTTTGCAAATCTATTTGAAAGCATATAATATTAATAAGGGACGAGTTTAGGGACGCTAACATTGAAACCAAAAAAGTTTTTCTCAGTAAGACCCATTTTCCGAACGATCGGTCCTATGGCAGCTATAAGATATGGTCATCCGATTTTGAACAAAGTTTGAAAGCATATAATATTAATAATGACCGTGTTTGGGAACGCTAAAAAGTTTTTCTCACTAAGACCCATTTTTTGACCGATGGTTCCTATAAGATATAGTCATCCGATCCGGTCGGTTCCGACATATTAGCAGCGTGCAGTAAAAAGAAGACTCTGTGCAAAATTTCACAGAATGCTCGATAGCTTTAAAACTGAGAGACTAGTTTGCGTAGAAACAGACGGACAGACAGACGGACGGACAAAGCTCAATCGAACTCAGCTCATCGCCCTGATCAAGAATATATATAGTTTATGGGGTCGGAAATGAATATTTCTATGCGTTGCAAACTTCTGGGCAAAATTATAATACCATTTGGAAGAGTATAACAATATTTTTGATAATACAAGCCCCATCAACTGTCTAACCAACCCAAATCCAGAAAACATTAATAAAATCTTATAATTCTTAAAAGACGCTAATATTTACCACAAAATTTATTAAAATATGTCTCTATAAATTCCCCGGTATACAGTATATATTTCTATTAATCCTACTGTTAAAAACACATAAATATGTACATATGTATTCCACTTAAGTTTCCATACACACCAGAGACCTGCAACGAGTAGTTAATTTTTGTGTGCACTCGCGCATTTACTCGGCTTGTTTGTGAACGCCATTTTGGTGTGACACACAAGAACTGATCGAAAGCACATTAGGTCAGAACGGGTAAGCTTTTTTTTCACTCGGGTAATAATTGAACAAGCTTGTCAAAGCTCGCGGCTGAACGGATGCCAGCGGGTATCATGCCGACACTGACGACTACTTTTATTGACTCGCGCTTTCAACATACAATCATCAAGCTTACTCGGCTTGTTGACGACAAGCCCCAAGCGAGCAACATACTTATACGAACACGAACGCTTACTCGGTTTGTTGACGGCGAGCTCTGACT
>JBAMBO010004614.1:0-48270 GCA_037044535.1 Lordiphosa magnipectinata
ACAGGTACCTTCATTCCACTGTATCATCCATCAAGAGGCATTATGCGCTAAATGGACGAGTGCTGTTCATATAATGAATGTGGTTGTCAAAATTGTTAATCGCATAAGAGGTGGACATAACTCATTAACGCATCGGAAATTCAAAAAATTTCTACAGGAATGTGAGTGTGAGTATGGGGACCTACTTATGTATACTGAGGTGAGATGGCTAAGTAGAGAAAAATGTCTTGAGCGTTTTTTTGAATTGCGAAAGGAAATTATCGAATTCATGGGATCAGATGTAAAAAATCATGAATTGTTAAATGAAATGAAGTCACAAGAATTTAACCTTAACTTAGCATTTTTAACCGACTTAACAACACACCTAAATCACCTTAACATTTCTCTTCAAGGGAAAAACAAATCAATCTTTGACTTAATCAGTTTAATCGAAGGATTTAAAAAAAAAATCAACTTATTTATATTCGACTTAAATTTAAGCAAAATGTTTTATTTTCAATGTCTCAAAAAGTCATTTGATGAGTTTAGAATTCAGGCTTTTGATTTTTCTGAATACATACAATTTTTTGATGAATTAAAAAACAATTTTGAAAAAAGGTTTAAAAGATTTCGAATGCATTATTCAAATGATATCTATTTTTTATACCCCAATGACATGCACCATATGCGATCAAAAGCCAGATTTACAACTGGAGCTTTGTGATCTGCAATGCGATGTTGAGCTAAAAATATATAAATTAGAGGGCATTGATTTTTGGAAAGCTGTAAATGCAAACAAATATCCTTTACTTCACAAAGAAATGTTACGAATTTATTCTATGTTTGGAAGTACCTATATTTGTGAGAGTGCTTTTTCAACTTTAAAACTAATAAAAAACAAACATAGAAATCGACCAACAAACGATCATTTAGATGCATTGTTAAAATTATCTTTAACCAAAATAAACATAAATATAGACAATTTGTTGAGTTATTACATTGAAAACATTTGTTAAAATCTGTTATGTATTATTCAAACTAATGTTAAAAAGATAAAGCTAAACGAAATGAAATTTAAAGTTTATTTTTATTTACATTATTATTGTAAGATGAAATCAATTTTAAATTTTTTTTTTTATTAATGTGATGAATGAAATAATGAATGAACATTTTTTTTCAGTGCACAATTTGAAATAAAAAAAATTGTTTCCTTATTGGTATTGGTGCTTTTCTTTGTGAGTATTGGTGAGTGCTCTGTCGTTTGCGGCTTTTGGGCATGCCTGTTATAGAGTATGTTGTAATTGAGTTTTGTTTTGAGCCGTCAGTATAAATGAAAGTATGATTTATTAGTTGATTTTTTTATTTCTTTAAAAAGCTTTTGGTATATGTCTGGTGGAGTAGCGTTTTTTTTTTGTGTGTCCGGAGAGTTGTGTTTATTAAGTTTGTGGGTAGTGACCAGGGAGGTTCTAGTTTCCGAATTCTTTGAGGTAATTAAGGGATTTTGTATTGTTGGCAATATTGCATGGTACGATCTATGATTGAAATGAGTTTTTTTTCTGGGTTTGTGGTGTTAAATGAATTTGTGAATGGGGGTGTTTTTAGAGTATAGAATGGTTTTTGAAAGTTTGGCTCTCGTTGAAGTTCAATTGTTGGTATGGTCGATTCATATAGCATATTCTTAATGGGTGTGGAGCGGAAGGCCCCCAAGGCTAGTCGGATTGATGCATTGAAAGTGGATTTTAATTTGTTTAGTGCGCTTTTTGGGGCGTATCCATAAAGAACAGTCCGTAATTTATCTTAGATATTAGTATGCATTTTGTGATGTTAAGCAGTGTATTTGTGTTGCAATTGAATTTATGGTTGGCTAGATATTTGATGATGTTAAGTTTGTTTGACAGTGAGGAATAAGGGCGTTTATGTGAGAGGTCCAATTATTTCTGTTATTTAGTCTCATACAGTGAAAAAATAAATCCGGGATTTCCTTCAGGCCGATCACTTCATGCCGAAATGGTAATAAAAATGGGTTGATCCTGGAATGGCATAAATCATTCCCGACAGGAACAATTTAAGTACGGGTAATTTTTTAAATTTTGATCCCGGTTTTAGCCTGGCCGAACTTAAACTCATCCTCCTTTTCGAACATAACTTAGTCCCATAAGCGATAATCTTCTAGTTCGGTAGAGATAGATTTTTGCCCGATATCCGTACTCAACTTTAATCCATCAGAGATAGTATTCTAGATTGATTTGTGCCCCATTTTCGAACTCAACTTTGTTCCATACAAGATAATATTCTAATTTGGTAGAGATTGATTTTTTTTTTATTTGTATATTCTCTGATATTTTCTTACAGGCAATATAGATTTTGTTTTCGCATTTAATAAAATAAAATATTTGTGTAGTAAATATTAAATATATAAATATTTCCGCCATAGTACTCGTTCTCGCTTAGCCAGTTATCCACTTTTGATTGGGCAGAAATAGAATCGTCTTCATTGGCAAGCTGCAAGTAGAAAAAATTTTAAGATTAAATTAATAAATAATGCAGATAACTGTCTAGATAAACAGATTAGATAGCTATAAATGTCTCGAAGTTCCGAACAATTTATCTATGAAATTGTGGGAGATATGGCTTATTTCAAATTTTAACATGCGGAATGGCAAAATACAGAAGCCTGCCATTTTGATATACATATAAAAATGTACTCACTTCAGTTTGTCTCCACGAGAACAGCTTCTGCCTAAAGTCAACACGGGGGCCTAAAGCAGGGATCGCTTCTCGAAAATCTTCCGCTGTCATGAGCTTTAAGTGCTCAAACTTAATACCCGTATCAGTAAATAATGGAAATAATTTTAGGGAACATTTAAACACTGTAATAAAGCTGAAGACGCTTACAGTGGCTTACAGCAATTATTTATTCAAATAAACTGTGATACACTGTATGTGGATACATACAGTATGTCAAAAGTGTTTTGACACAGAAAAAATATTATATTAACATTTTTCACTTATTTTGCAAAAAAAATGGGCTTTTTATAAACGGTAAAATTTTGTTCTTTTTTGGTCTTACCATTTATAGAGACGCTTTTTTTTTGCAAAATAAGTAAAAAATTTTAACATTTTTTCTGTGTCAAAACACTTTTTTGACATACTGTATGTAAATGCACGCACAGTCATCAGCGAGAAATAATTTGAAGAAAGTGCGCATTTTTCATACACACACATACATACATACATACATATGTGAATTTAAGGCGGGCAAAGCATTGCTTCGACACCGGGTTTTACATATGTATGTACATACATATGAATGTCTTCACACCCAAGCCGAAAATTTGAAGAACGCATCAAACACCAAACTAACGTTTGCATGTAAACACAGTCACAAAACAGAACAAATTTGAGTAATGTGCATTCTTACCCACTAACATATTCACACATTCATACAAACAAACACACATACACCGCCGTAGCGATTGCAACACTTTACACAATACACTTTACACTCACCTGCCAAATTCACCACAACATGGTGCAGGTTGTTGCTTTCGCACCATAGTTTTAATGGTTCATCGGCCATTTTAATTGTTTTTTGCAGTTTTTCTATTTTTCTCACTTTTCCACTTCACACTTTTGTTTGTTCAACTGCTTCGAGTAAGCGTCACACAAAGAATGCAGGCAAGCCGAAAAGCGGCCAATGCTGCATGCAAAGAGGAGATCGAACAACGACGTGAGAAGCAAAGAGAAGTAATTTGCTTTAGCTCTCAGTTTGTTCGCTCTCTCTCACTCTCTCAATTGGTTGTTACGTACGAATCGTACATAAAACAATCCTTTTCGGAATGATACATGCCCACTCGTACAAAAAAATTTAATCCTACTGTCGGGATAAAATCACACTTTTTAGGCTTAAGAAAATCAAGGCATTTTTTTTCTGTGTACCGAGTATTTTAAGTGAAGGTACGTTTGAGATTATAATCAAGGCTGCAAACCTCTAAAATTTTGCATAAGGTTCGGTGCGGAGGTTTGAACCCGTTGTAAAGTCTAAGGTTCGGTTCGCGGACCGGTTCATGTAACCTCTGAACCCAAGGTTCGAACCTCGGTTCGATTGAAAAAAAATTTCTTCTTCTTTCGATTATTTACTAATACTTTTTTTATACTCTGTACCGAAGGCACAAACACTCGAAAAAAAACAGGCAAAATCGCCCTAAAATTTAGAAATTCGCCCTAAAAAGGGGTCAAAGGCGATTCGACATATATTCTAGAAAGATTTTTTCTAAAAATACGACAGACGTTTTCTAAAATTAAGCAAATTCTTTCATAGTTTAAGAAATTATTTTCTAAGAACAAGACAATTTTTTCTTAAATTAAGAAAATTCTTTCCAAAATTAAGAAAACAACAACACAAGCAAGAAAATTTTTCTTAAATTTAGAATAACATTGTCTAGATTTTAGAAAGGATTTTATGGTTTATAGAAAATGTTTTCTTAATTTTAGAAAGTATTTTCTTATTTATAGGAATCGATTTTCTTACTTTTAAAAATTATATTCTTAATTTTTAGAAACAGTTTTCTAATATTAAGAAATTTTTTCTGTATCTTAGAAAATAATTTCTTGAAAATACTAAAAAAATTTCTAAAATCAAGAGAAATCGCTTTAAATTTTAGGGTTGTTTATTTCTTAAATCAAGATAATTTTTGTATAATAATGAAAAACATTTTGAAAATTTATTTATAATTAATTTTAGATTACATATAGCTTAAAAATAAAACCTTGGTTTAATATAGCAGTTGTTATTCAAAGTGTGAAATTGTGTGGGTGGATTGACTAAAGATTGAGAATTGATAAGTGTTAAGTCTAAGTAGGATTCTTTTTTGAAACACATAAGGTGATCACAATAAGTTGTTTGAAGTCAAACACATAAAAAAAAAATTCATTATTGGACCATGCGATCTCCTGGATTTCGTAGGATTGAAATAACGGCTTAAATGTGTACACTCAGAGAAAAAATAGAGAATTTCGCTCTTGAATCAAGAGCATTCGTTCTCAAAAGTACGGTGAGAGTGAAAATTCTTGATCCAAGAGCGAAATTCTTGATTCAAGAGTGAATTTTTGATCCCGACATTCCTGATTCAAGAGTTTCAGCTCTTGATCCAAGTATGAATAATTATTGATTCAAGAGTTTCAGTACTTGATCCAAGAACGAATAATTCTCAAAATAAAAAAATTAAAAATAATATTTGGGGGGGGGGGGGGTGGGGGGAGAGACACGACCGACCCGACCTGACCAACGTGGTGGTCCGCATCTCGTCCCCCTCCCCCGGTCCAACGCACCATTATCAAATCAACCACACCAACACCCCAACCACCACCACCCACCAAACTTTGTTTTAAACAGTGATTTGATTTAGAGATAACCACAGAGATTTTTTTTTTTTTTTTTGTTCTTCTGGGACTTGAACACGGTACCTCGAAAGACTGAAACACACACAGGCGACGGGCAGCTTAACGAGGTCAGCTAACTTCCTTAAGCCAGAAGACGCGACGAAATCACACTTATAAATAAACGCTTTCGTACGCATCGCACAACAACAAACTGCGCATGCGCTCTCAGTCTCTGCGCTCTCATTCTCTAAACCAAGGCGTATTTAATAAGGTGGCAGAAGCGTCGACGTCGCCCTCTTTGCTGTTGCCTTACGGTTTCGAAAAATTCATATGTGTGTGTGTATACATGTGTATGCGAGAACAAATTTCTTTGAGTTTATTACTCTCTTGCTCTCGCTCTCTTTCTCTCATTTTTCGTAAGGCAACGCGACGTCGACGCTGCTGCCACCTTATTAAATACGCCTTGCTCTCAACGACCAACTGCGCATGCGCCCTCACTCTATGCGAGAGCGACTCCAACGCTACTCTCTCAAAGTTAAGTTGCCCTCACCCCCCTTGCCTATAAAAAACGAAATTGAGAACGTTTAGAACGAATTTATCTCGATTCAAAGAGCGAAATTCTTAAAAATTCAAGAGCGACTAATTTTTTTTTCAAGAGCGTTCGTACTCAAATTATTCGTTCTAGTTTTTTCTTAGTGTATACTACAAATGACTTTCTATATAACATATTTCTTATTTTTATAAACGAATAGCACGAGACATTGTCAATATTTGAAAAAAAATGTGTTAGGTCTTCGCAATATACCGAATTAGATCCCATACATTTTATTTTGCTCAGAACAATTTGTTTTACATTAAAATTAAAATTTAAAATTTTGTATCATATTAGCAAACTGGAAATTATTTTAACAGAAAGGCATAACAAAAACTTTCTTCGTGATGTGATATTTTGACAATATGCCTTGAGACTTTTATGTTTGGACTCATAGGGGAAAGTCCACAAATACTTTAATGGACCTGACTACTCGTGGGTAATGCGTCAAAAAATGGTGCTTTTATGGTGGATTTAAAAAGGCACTTGGAATTACCATGAGATTTAATGTCTGCAGACTTCAATAGAGCAGCGCAAAAAATTTGATTGAACTCAATAGGTGAAGACGGAAAAGACAGATACACTCCAAATAGAGGAGCTCGATGGGGTCCTAAGGGATTGTTAATTCTGAAATCGTCAACATATATATGATAAGGAATTACAATTTTATCACTATTTTTATTTGCAAGTATAATTTTCTTCCATAAGAGTCCGTTTATAAAGTTTGTTCCATTAGCTTTCTCTTCTAAATGTTGAATTCTCTTTATAAAGCAACTAAATATTATATGTTTGGCAGCTCGAAAAATTTGCGAAGATGAAATTTTAAAAGTAAAATTGCCCCTTTTGACTTCTTTGAACCTAAAGACATTCTGTTTTTCTGCGTTATTGAAGAAACCTCATCATTAATTGTTATTATATGAGGCTCTTTATAAAGGTTCAATATTCTTAGATTTTGAATAAATTTGTATTCACTTTTTACATTTTTAAATGGGTCTTTGCAAAACCGAAGAAGATTTTCCAAGATTTCATGAGCATTACTTAAATCTTGGGAAGACTTCAATTGATCAATTATTTTAAGTAGTTCATTGTGAATTGGCGAAGTAATATGATTAGCAATTTGGCCTTGAATATGGTAAACTTCATTTCGTGGCAGTTTTAAACTTGAGCTTACACTTAAAGTAAATTGCGCAGCATTTTCATAAAAGGCCTCATAGCAATTAATTGAGACATGAATTGAATCAAAACTGTTACCAAAATTAGAACTTGAAGAAGTTAAGAAAACAATATTATTTGCAAGAAAAGTATCGTTTACATTGTCAGTCAAAAAGTTTAAGAGTAATGATTCATTTTGAACGTGTCTTCTAAAGTTTTTAAAAAGCACTTTTCAGCGCTTCTGTTCTTGACATCAGTTTCCAAATGAATGTCATAAAAAACTTTTGAATAAATGTCCAAACTAAGCGACATTCATCTGGATATTTCAAATTAAGGACAAAGAAAAGCTTGAAACAGATGTCAACACATTTTAAAATATCTGGGAGCTTATAAAAAACACCAGAAATGAAAACGTAAAACTCTGTCACATTATACGGGCTCGTTCCCACGCAGCAAATTATTGGCTGAAGCTTAGTCTTTATGTTGTAGCATTTATCAATGGCTTCTTTAAGATGGCTCTCCAATTCGTCGATAGTTGATTTCCAGAACATAATCTTGTTTCTGGAGTCCTCAATTGTGAATTTGCCAAGTTTTTCTCCGGCACAGTTCCGTTTTCCACGAGCTGTGGGAACCAATGCTGAGTGCATTAAGATGCATAGCAAAACATCATGGGTATCTACATAAATATAAACAGAAAAAACATATTAATAAATTGAAACAAAAATCAAAAACTTTAGGGCTAAAAATATATACACTTTGTAAAAGTAGATTTCTTACCATTTAACTGAGCTTCATACGTCTTTAGGATATTAACGCTTTGCAGCTCTGTTGTTTTTGAAGCAATTAATAGCACGAATTGGACTTTGAAGATTTTCAACTTCTCGAATAAGCCATTATTCCCGCTATGAAGTTTTTGAAAATCAGCTTCGATCTAGGGGAAAAAAATTGTGTTAAACAAAATAATAATAATAATAATGCTAATAAGTTCTTACCAAATCATAACCGAAGGACTGCTTCAAAATGGGAAGCTCATCGAAAATGTTTTCAAGAGTAGTGGATGTTTTAAGAAAATCGGTTCTCCATTCAAAATTAAGATCCCATTTGTTGTCCACCTCTTGTCTGGGTTCGATATTATACCGCAGCCAATCCTTGTATGTCTCGATTTCAACTAATTCGCAAAAAAATAAAAAATAATAGTATTTGTATATAAAGTATGGGATAAGTATAAGGATATGGCTTTAATTCAGGGGAATTACCTTGTGCGTAACCTGGGTTAGGACATGAGTTTTCTTTGTCTTCAATTTGCGTCAAAGTCTGGCTTGCATAGCTCAAGGCGCCGTTCTTTTTATATTTCGCTTGCAAATTATAAAAAATGCTATATAAAAGCCCACCTGGTTTTTTGCCTTGAATTTTAAGATAGTATGTATCCTATAAAATTATTTGATAGGTGTTATTCAATTTCGTTCAGAAAAATATGTTTCAGTACAATTAATTCCTTAATTTCCGAATCGAACAATTCAGTTATTTCGCCTGCGGTTTTCAACAAGAGTGGTTGCTTTGGGAGAATATTATTTAAAACCAGATGTTCGGCAATTATTTGGCTCAGAAGTTTTCGCGATTTTGTATTAAGCCTTTTCTCTTCTTTAAAAATGTTGAAGATCAGTTTGCCTTTTTGGCTGTTTAATAATATTTGAGCTAGGTCAACCTGTCAAATAAAGTCACTTAAACAAAGTATATAGTAAATATAACAAGCTGACACCTCACCTCATTATTGTTGATTGAAGTGCTCTGTGGCTTAATCTATAAAAAAATAAGAAAAAAAACAATTAACATTCATTTTCATAATCATGTTTCCAAAATTTAAAAAAAATTTTAGTTTGCAGATAAAAAACAAGAAAGAAAGTCGGTCAAGCCCGACTATAACATACTCTGTACTAGAGGTGGGCGCGGGCCGGGCTTTTTTTCGTGGCCCGCGGGCTTACACAGGCAGGGAGCGGGCCCGGGCCTTAAAATTAAGATTCGTGCGGGCTTCGTGCGGGCCCGGGCCTTAGCAAAAAGGCCCGGCCCGTAAAAGCCCGAAACAGGCCCGAAAACAATTTTGATTTGTTAGCGCTATTTTTGTTTATGCTCGAATTAGAACCGCCAATTATCGCATTTTAATTGTTTACCGATACTACTATCGATTTGCTTATACATATTTTACTTGTTTGAACACGGTTTCTTCCGGCAATCGCTCATTTGGTTGGGCTTTTCTTGAACCCTCCTTATAGAAAGATGAATTTCCTCTCAGAGGAAAAAAGAGATAATGTGTTAGCTACGGTAAAAGCTCTCCGAATTTATAGTGGATCATGAATATAGTAGCTTTGATGACATAACTAATAACATAAGCCCCCATAAATCCCGAAAATGGAATGTTTGCTGAATTTTTAGACTTAAGTTATATAAAAAAACGAAAAGTTGAGAAAAACGCTATCGACATAGAGCTTGACAAATATTTGGCCTATCCAGCAGCTCCTGACACACATATTTTAGAATTCTGCAAAAATGCAAGGGACTTAAAATACCTTCCCAAATTAGCTCTGACCATTCTGGCTATTCCCGCCAGTTCGTCTACAAGCGAAAGGCTTTTTTCAACATCGGGCCATGTTTTAAATGAAAAACGCACTAGGCTAAAAAGCACAAATTTAGAAAAAATTTTATTTTTAAATAAAAATATGACATAGTTTGTTTTTTATTAAATACATAACAATATTCATGTATGTATACCTTAATAAATATGTACTTATATATATCTATAAATTGCATGTCTTTTAAATTTCCTTATATGTGTAAATAAGTTTCGTGCAGGGCCGGGCCGGGCCCGGGCCTTGGTAAAAAAGTTTCGTGTTGGGCCGGGCCGGGCCTCTCAAAAAAGAGTTCGTGTTCGTGCGGGCCCGGGCCTCAAAATACAGGCCCGCGCCCACCTCTACTCTGTACCCTTACACACGCATTTGCTCACGAGTCAAACGGCCAGTTAACACCTTCCACCCACCCCACCCACAACAACAACATTCCGTTCAAGAGAAGCAATCTTAGTGAGAGAGAGAAACTTAGAAAGCGCACCGCGTTTTGTTTTTTCCAAATTGCGTTGGCGGGAGGGTGCGTATCAAAAATTGAAAATAAACTTGATCTGCCTGCAAGAATAAGAAATATATGTCCCATACATGTCAAACCTCTATCTCTTACCATCTCTGAGATCTCTTCGTTCATACGGACAGACAGACGGACAGACGGACGGACGGACAGACGGACAGACGGACATGGCTATATCGAGTCGGCTGTTGATGCTGATCAAGAATATATATACTTTATAGGGTCGGAAACGATTCCTTCTCCCTGTTACATACTTTTGCACAAACTTAATATACTCTATGTACCTTCGGTACAGAGTATAAAAAAACGTAAGAATAATTAAACATAATAAAAAATCATCCATTCATTCGTTATATTTATACATATATTTGTACGAGCACATATGCATGTAAGTACATGCAAAGGTGAAGTAAGTGACGCTGCAGCGTCATACATGCCCTTCAGTTCGCGTCACCTATGAATCACCAATGATTCACCGATGAATTGGCTTAGGGCATCGATGAATCATCGGTGAGCTCCCATACAAAAAAGTGGTGAATTTAACATGGGCATGTCCTAGGCGGTCATGCATGACTGTTCATTGGTGAATCACTGATGAATCACTATATAGATTCATCGATGATTCACGCATGATTTCTTTGCAAAATTCATTAATGAATTCACCAATAAATTCATTTATGGCTCACCCATGATTCCTGCATGACTTTTGCAAAGAAGTCACAACTGAATCATCGATGAATTTGTATCAGAATTCATCAATGATTTCACCTTTAAATTCATATTAGATTTTCGATGAAATTGTTGCAAAATTCACCGATGAATTCATACTAGATTGATTATAATTCGATTCATGAATTTCATAAAATAATAAACCAAGGACTTTTCCCCCGATTCCCAAACACGCAACATTTTATATTTTTTTTTTATTCACTCATTTTATTTATCAATATATTGAATAATAAACATAATTTACAAATAACAAATAAATATAGAAAACTAATAATAGAATTGAATGAAAAAAACTACATAAAAGAAGCAATCCACATCACAGCAACTAGTCTGCAGACAATTAATGCGCATACGATCATTTCGGCCACAACAAAATTAAACAAATTGACAAGTTAAACGTCTCGCGATGCCAGTAAAAACACAAATGCAACTTAGATTTTTCTACGCAAGTGACGACTGGCACGGAAACGCAAAAGACAAAAGCAACATTTGATGCGCCGTTAATCTTTTTTTGACCTTCGGTTACTTTTACCTACTCAATGCAAAGACATATCCGACTATATAAAGTATATGAATACATTTATTTATGATCCATAAATAATTGATTGCTTTTGGGAAAATAATGAAAAAATTCCATCATAAGGCTATGCCAGAAACGACCTGTCCAAGCCTCTTGTTTTAAAATTCTAACATATAGGTATTAGGTAAATATAGTTTTAGTGCTTGCACAAATTTAAAGGGTATGCAAACTTCTTCGTTTGGCGTTGTCAACAATTTTGTCTTTGCCTGTGACAGCAGCGCGAGCCGTGGCCTTTTTTTTTGGGTTTTTTGTGGGTAATATTGCAAAAACAAATACACAGAATTGAGCTCTGCCGACGTCGACGTCAACGCCGATGAGTGAAAGACTAGTGAATTTTACGAGTAGTGAATTCTGGAACTGAAGGGAACTAATACACTAATACATATTTGATTGATATTACATACAATTGGTAAGTGTGCAAATAATATTTGATTGCTTAGTGCTAGAACTCACAAGGATGCGTAAAGCAAAACAATGAAAATGCAATAAGGTACTGAATTTTTTATCGCTTAGCAAGCGAATTCAAATACTCTCAAACACACTGCAACAAAAACAACAAAGCGAGTAGTGCACAGAAATCACCCCTATTTAAATTCCTTTCGGGAGCAAAAAAAAAATTTTGAGAGAAGCCATTTTCTTCATTGTAAGTGAAGTGGGCAGAGAGCGCTCTAAGAGAGCTCTCTTTCGCGACAAAAATATTTGTGGCAAACACATACAACACACACACAGGCAGAGTAGTCCCGACATGTACACACAAACAGCACACTTGCATTTGCAGGTGTTTTCAAATACAACACACAGACTGAGTAGTCGCGACAGACGTTGACGACAGACACACATTGACAATCGAACTCAAACAACCGAAGTAGCTCGAACACATGTACAAAAATCAGCACACTTACATACATACATATGCAAAATTGAAATTAATTTCACGCTAAAAATTTATCCTGACAGACACACAAATGATGAGTACCATTTTTTGTGGATAGCCACGATTGATTTTCTGGTGTCACTTGGGCCACCGGTGGCTATGTGCTGGGAGGCCATTTGTGTTTACTTACCGATTTTTGCCAATCTTGCAAATTTGAAAAAAAAATAACGGCAGGCCCAGTCAACTCCTTGGGAATTATTGTACGGAGCTGCTCCCACGTCAATGCCTTCAAAGCTTTGTAAATTTTGTTCATTAATTTGTATGTATATGAATGTTAGAATGAGTACTTACCACGAAAAACGTGCTCCAAAGCTTTCCCCTTTAGATCCTTTAAAATATTCAGCTCCGACATTGCAACAAGTCACTTTTTCACTCACCAAACGAGAGCGTAAGTTAAAGTCGGCTCTAACCGACTTCGATATACCCGTTACTCATGGAAACAAATGTTTAATAGCCTTCCTGTATGCCTGAGGTGGGTCAGCCGAAAAGTATGCAACATTTTTTTAACTCGGCTATTTATCATCCGATCTTGATGAAAATTTATGGGCTTAAAGATTTTGCGAATATAAATGTACATTTTAAATTTGAATCGATATCTCAAAAATTGTGGGAGATATTCAACATTTTTTATTGTGGGGGCGGGGGTGGGCGTGGCAAAAATTTGAAATAAACTTGATCTGCGTGCAGACAATAGGAGTCTACATTTCAAAATTGGTTGCTCTAGCTCTTCTAGTCTCTGAGATCTAGGTGTTCATACAGACAGACGGACGGACGGACAGACGGACAGACGGTCAGACGGACAGACGGACATGGCTATATCGAATCGGCTGTTGATGCTGATCAAGAATATATATACTTTATATGGTCGGAAATGATTCCTTCTGCCTGTTACATACATTTGCACGACTTTAGTATACCCTTTTACTCCACGAGTAACGGGTATAAAAATATTGACGGAGCACGTGTGTAGCGTGTGCGTCTGGGTCAAGGAGAACGAAGTTACTAGAAACTGCGACGCAGGCGGCTTGTCGAACGAGAACACTTCGAACAGTTGTAGACAAAACAACAACAAAACCCGACGCTGCAATGACGCAACAACAAATTTACATGGCTCCGTAAAGCTTCGGTAGCAAATCACAAAAATAATGAGGAAGAAGCGTTCGGTTTTTTTTTCGTCTCCTCTCCCGCTCTCACTCTCTCTTTTTGATATTTTTCTAAATTTTAGGGCGGATTTCTAGATTAATCTTTCTAAATTTAAGGTCGAATTTCTAAACAAATGTTTATAAATTTAAGAAACGTGCTTTTCTTAAAATAAGGAAGTGTTACTTATTTTAATGGTTGTGGCCCTATTTTAGGAAATCGTGCTATGTATTTCTTTTCTTAATTCAATGGCAAATTTGACCTAAATTTGAGAAAGATTTCAGAAAAATATATAGAAAAATTACCCTAAATTTAAGAAAAAAAATATGTTTCTTAAATTAAGAAATTGTTTTCTACAAAATTCCATTTGCGGGTTGTGCATTTTAATTTAAAGAAAAAAATGTCTAAAAACAAGAAATTTTTCAAAAATTAAGAAAAAAAATTATTTTATGGCGAATTTCTAAAATCTAGAAAATATATTTTTTTGAGTGTAATTATTATTTCATTAATCCCATGTGACCTCTCAAATCACCAAATCGGGGTCCAGGTAAAGGTTTGGTTAAGATATCCGCCAATTGCTTATCTAGTTTTAAACTCTTTGCCAATGACCTAAGCCACATGGCTTCTCTTGTAGCTTCAAAATAAGCCATATATTCTGCCTCCGTGGATGAAGCTGCAACCGAACTTTGCTTCTTTGTATTCCAACAAATCAGACATGAATCAAACATCTTAAATAAATAACCTGTTGTGCTTTTTCTATCAGTTTCACTCCCAGCCCAATCAAAATCTACATATGCAGTAAATATGTTCTCGTAATTTAATACTTTTACAAAAACTAATTTTAGATTCACTGTACTTTTTAGATACCTTAAAACCCTTTTCAGACACTGCCACAACTCTATGTTATTTTTGTTGGTATATCTGCTTCCAACCGATGTGCTTAAATCTGTCCGAGTACATAACATTATGTACACATACAACCAATTAAGCTTCGACATGGAGCATCATAAAATTCGTCTGAATTCAGTGCTTCATAGTTCAATTTATTTGGGAGAGGTGTAGCAACAGGATTACAATTAATTTAATTTTTATTTTTATTTCGGTATTATCCATGTTAAATTTCTTTAAAACGTTATTTATGTAAGCAGTTTGACTAAGCTCTACCTGATTAGCTTGTCTGCTGATTCTGATTCCAATAAAATGCTGAAAACTCGAGATCCTGGCTACAGGTGCAAATGTATCTTCATAATCGATCAAATATTTCTGTGTAAGTCCTCATGCGACGAGCCTAGCTTTGTATTTAATTGGATTTCCCTGTTCATCGTTCTTGATTGTAAAAACCCATTTACAGTCAACAATATTTTTATTTTGTGGCTTTTCAACCATAGTCCAAGTTTCATTGAGAATGTGAGATTCTAGTTCTTCCTTCATTGCCTGCTCCCATTTCAATTTATCATGCTTTTCTTTAATTTCATCATATGAATTCGGTATGTCGCAAAGAGTATTTTGTGAACACAGAAAACCACCATTTAAAAGCCCTTAAGATATTTGTGGTTTCTCTTGCAGTCTAGTACTTCGTCTGACTTCAAGATTCTTCTTATCATTATCTTCACTGACATTCTGTGTTTCATTCGGGTTCTCTTTTAAGAAATTACCATCCGTACTATCATTCGGGACACTACTATGTACATCTTCCTCACTCTCATTCGGGAAATTTCTATCGTCCGTACTCTCATTCGGGACATTACAATGTACATCTTTCCTACTCTCATTCAGAAAATTTTTACCGTCCGTACTCTCATTAGGGACATTGGAACACATCTCTCCCACACTTTTATTATGGGTATCAATTTCTTGTTCTATACTTTCGTTTTGAATCACCATGTCAAAATCGGAGTTGTCAGTTTTTAAGTCTTCATTTGGGGAATTGTATATACTCATTTCATCCACAATAACATCTCTGGTTACTATAAATTTCCTAGCTTCTTTAACCCATATTTTAAAACCATTTGTTGTGTACCCAATAAGTATGCCATTAATTGATTTTTCGTCAATTTTCCTTTTTGTCATCTTGTTGTGAATATATACTTTGGAACTTAATACTTTTAAGTATTTTAAAGTTGGCTTTTTATTATGCCACATTTTAAAAGGTGTCTTCTTGCTTTTGCGCAATGCTTTACTTGGAGTTCTATTTATTAAGTAGGTTGCTGTTAACACAGCTTCACCCCACAATCTTTTATCTAGTCTCGGTGATACTGATCATTCGCTCAGACACTCCATTCCGTTGTGGAGTATGTGGAATTGTCAAATGATAACTTATGCCTTTCTCAGCACAATAATTTCGCATTTCACTTGACAAATACTTCCTTCCATTATCTATATATAAATTCACAACCTTTTAATTAAAATGGGCCTTCGCTTTCGCTATAAAATCATTAAAACAATCGAATACTTCAGACTTGTGTGTTATTACATAATGTAGTGCGCTTGTCGCAAACCTTCGGTAGTAGTTAATAAGTAAATTTTCTCTGAGCATCCGAAAAATAGGCATACTTAATTATTGAGAACAGCCATCACAATTGCCTTTTTATCAAATGCTTAAAAGTATGTAGCTTAAGACAGCAAAGACAGAAATCGTTTAAGTCTGCGTTAGCAGCACAACTTAATTAAGTGATTAAAACCAGCACTGCGCAAGAAATTTGCATTTCGCAACCCTGCAAATAGGTTAGCTGCTGGTTTGATTCGACTGGCCCTTCCTTTTCCGTTTTGGCCGTCATCAAGTAAAGTTCACACCAATCAAGCGATCAGGCAAATACAATTTTTTTTGGGGACTTAAGCGAAAGTACATTTTTTTTTCACCCTGACGGAAAAGATTTCGGCCCCAAGGCATTACCTTTAAAACACAATTAAAGTGCCAAGCGTAAGTGTTTTTCGACAAATTTTTGTCTGCATTTGGACTTTTAGTTGTCAACCGACAGACCATGTGTCTCCCTAACCTCTTAGGTTTGGCCCTTATTAGGCGTTGACACTCTTTTGAGTATCCCAAATTGCCCATCAGCTAGTGTACGCCAAGTGTACCCAACAACACGCACACACCTTTGCGTATTTAAGACGAGCCAAGATCTGACTGGGATCAGACCACAGGCGACTCAAGCGAATCGATCAGCGCCTCTCTCTTCTCATCGTCTCATCATCTAATGGTTGCTGTGTGTGTGGCAAGTGCAGTGCCTACGCGAAGTTTAAACGGTCTAGTCGACGTCTGCCGACGAGCAGAAAATTTTGATTGTTGTAGAGCAGGAAAAGTGCTAGGAAAATTGGTGAAAATTGGCCAAAGATCAGCCATAAAATTCTGGTTCCACCCATATCAACATAAATCCAAAATTTTTTTGTGAAGCCATAACTAAATCATTTAAAAATTGCATTAAAATTTTGTGGGCCATGTGCTAGTGCTTATCAAAAGGGAAACTTTTTCTTCGTATAGACCCGGTAATACCCTTGAACGAAAGGAAAAAAGAACGACAAATAAGAAACGCCCATATTCGTAGCAAAAAGAAATCATATTGAGTAAATTGTGAAAATTTAAATTACTGGCAAAAGTGAGGTTAAAAAAAAGACCCCCAAGGCAGTTCTATAAGTGAAAAAAAAAATCAAATAAAAATTAATTAACCACCCAGTGACCCAAAGTCCCTCTCATCCTCCTCAACCTTTTTTTTGTGCTTTTTTTTTATTTTTCGCAAATGATAATTGAGAAGTGATAGAAGTTAAAATTTCGAGCATGCCCTATGATGGGAATTATTAAGTGATGTGTTTTTGTTGAAAAGCCCTCCCATCTAATGAACTAATTAAACATATTTACGCAACCAACAACTAAAACTACAGCACACATCAACACAACCTTGGGAGCGCTCTCAACGATAAACATGGGTAAGTGATCGGCTTCGGTCGTAATAAAATCAGCATTGCAAGAATTATTTAATTAAATTGGCAAATCAATTAAAACATGAGTCAACACACATAGTCCCCCATGATCAGCTGTACATATATCCAAATTTGAATTGCTTTGCTTATTCGCAGCTTAACAATAATGAATTCTTTTATTGCCCTTAATGATAATTAACCTCCGTGGGCAGCAACAGTTTTTTTGGTAAAATTATTTTGGTAAAATTATTCTTTTTGTTTTGATCGACGCCTTTTGTGTTCAGTATTAGCCTTAATGATCATTAATAGTTGACACAAATCTAAAATCACCGCCTGTCTGGAAATTAGATAATTTTACAATCACTTATGATCATCTGTCTGTCTGTTTTGCGAGATCGGCCTTGAGTGCGGAAGAAGTTTATGATCTTTAATGATCATTTAATACTCATATTTGCCAAGAATTTATTTTTCTGATTAGCCTAAATAGATTTGTATCTAGTTATAAATTAAAGCGTAAATTAAAACGTACACATTTAAATATAATTTAAGCATGAATTAATTTTGAATTACCTTTCTTTTGCTAGCCATAATCATGAATATTTTCTTAAGCTTTAATTGTAATAAAATGGAAATAACTATGAATTGCTAAGTTATCTTCTCCTTGGGGAGCCATGCATCAGAGTAAAATGATAGGGGTTTAGATCGAGAGTGTGTTCTAGGGATCACCGACCTGCGATGGGTCTTGCGGCATTGGTGGTCAAGGTAGGGTGGGCAAGTTTGTAACGAGTCCTTTTTGACCCGAAAACCAATGCAGGCTATGCTCAGGGTAATCGAGGATCGTTCCAACAAATTTATATTGGACTTGCAATAAAAACACAAGAGATTCTTTATTCTATTATTCACCAGCGACGTGGTTCACTTTATTGTTCACTCTGATGTTTCACTTTGATGTTTCACTTATAACTATGGTACATGTGCATAAACCTATCTGAGGTATCCTTGCCAATCCGCAAGGTACGCCTCCTATCCGGCTCACCGCCGTGCTCGCAGGGTTCCGTTGGCCAAAGACACGCCGTGCACGTCCAAGCAATCGCTTGACTCGCAGGTTCGTCTATTCCGCACAACCCCCACGTACTGCCCTACTATCGTCCTACAAGGACTCAAAGGATACGCTGGCTAGTATGACCGCCTATAACGTCGAATCAGCGTTCGACACACAGGCTATACGTGCGCACAGCTACCTTTCTTGATGACTGTCGATTATCCTTCCGCTAGGATATCCTATATCTGGTTCAAGTCCTTCCACGAGGACTGTTCCGTATCCTTGCAAGGATTCCGCACTCGATTTCCCGTCTGTAGTATCCTGGAATACTCCGTTTCGCCGCACTTATACTTTCACGATTCGTTCCGCACTCGCTTAGATCCCGATTCACATTGACTTCCCGTCCATGCCGTCAGCGGCCTCTTATATAGCCCTCCCGGGCTGTCTCCCGGTGTCTCCTTGTCTCCTTCTAGAACATTCGAGACTCCCAGATCTTCCATACGGCACTTTCCTCTGCCTAGCAACAGCGCACTTAGAATTGCCAGCGACATCGCCCCCTGCAGCCAATTGGAGCGACTGCGGCAACTAGCCTCTGCTCCAAACTTAACGGATCCTTCCGTTTACTTGCTGCGTCTCCGCCGTCTGTCGTGCTGCTATTCCCCTGGACTCCCATTCATTTCCCCTCTCCCCTGAATACGCCTTGTTTCCCCTTTATGCGGCGAATTCGCCGCACTTCCCCTTTCGAAGTCTACATTTCCCCTTTCGCTCCATGCCCTTTTGTCTGTGAGGGATAACCATTCCTCACACTCCCCTCTTTCTTCGGGAAGCGGAAATGTCCCATTTCCGTCTTCGTTTGTAACCACTTTTGAATTTCCCGCCCTTAATACCATCGATGCCCCCTTGATCTATCGATCGACCACCTATCGGCCTTCATCCCATCCCAATTGCAACGATACCACGTAACCATCGTTACCCGACCTCGTTCCTTATATCGATAACAATCGGCCACCTGCCAATCGACGATCTCCCATCCCAATTGCAACGATACCACGTAACCATCGTTACCCGACCTCGTTCCTTATATCGATAACCATCGGCCACCTGCCAATCGACGATCTCCCATCCCCTACCGCACATGGGCGATATTTTCTTTGAGGTGAGAGTTATTTGTTTACCTTTTTTTTCCTTCTGATATAATTATAACCACTTTCTCCTTTCCTCCAGCACCACCTGATGCCTCTGCCGACTGCGGCTGCGCTGCCGATGCCCCCCTATGTCGCCATGCATGTGTGCTGGCATGCCCTTGCCCTGCTACGCCTCGTCTTCTTCCCCCAAGCAGCGCCTGTTGTTGCTGTTTGTGTTTTTTTTTTTTTTATATAGCGCCTGTTGCTGTGTGTGTTTTTTTTTTTTATAGCGCCTGTTGTTGCTGTGTGTGTGTTTTTTTTTTATTTATTTTTATTCGTGATTTTTAATTTTACTTATGTTTTGTTCCCCCTTGTTGTGCCCCCTCCCTGTTTAACCCTTGTATGTTCCCCGTGCTTGTTCGTTGCGTTTGTCCCCGCAAATAAAGCGTTTTATTTCATTTCATTTTCTGTTTTTTTTTTTATTTTCTTTGTTGTATTTTTTTTTTTATTTTACGAGGTGTGGTGTCCACCCACACCTCACGCTGGCCTCGGCTATTCCCTTTTTTCTTTTTTTACTGTGCTCCGCACTCCACCCATACCTCCCCTTTGCCTCCTCGTACCTTTAGGCGGTACCTTGTGGCCCCTATCCACAAAATGTGGGACCACCTCTTCCTTGGCTGGTTTTTCCTGGCCAACAGCATTACTAATGCCTCGCGCGGCCACTCGCCTAGGCCCAACGAGCGCCATCGCCCCCAGGTTATCTCGCTTCTTGCCTCTTCAGCCTTTTGTGGGTGCTGCTGCGAGGCTTGCCTCACGAAGGTTGGCCTTGGTGGAGCTTCGTTCTTGAGCTGCTCCTCCGGCCAAGACTGCTGCCTTTGTAGCGTTGGTCTCCTTGGGATCGGCCACTCCCTCGGTCCCTCCGGTTCCTCCTCCTCGTCATCCGCCTCCTCCGCCTCCACTTCCACAGCCATCGCCGTGGGCGGCACTTCAACTTCTGACGGTGACAGCCTCACCACTGCGTCAGACTGCCTGCTCCCCTTCCTTCGTGGATCCCTTCCACTGCCGGTGCCTTCGCGGACCAGCTCACACCAAGTCACCACTGTCGTCACCTGATGGTAACGCCAGCCTTCCGTCACCCAAGTGTGCTGCCACTGAGACCGCGTCGGCGGTGCGGGTCTATGCGGCTGAGGCTGCTCGGGCTCCGGCTCCCTCTCCAGCTCTCCTTCACCCTCAGATTCCGTGATTATTATCACTTCGTCCATGGGATGGGGTGTGGGTGGTCTGGCCGGTACCCAGGCCGGAGATGGGCTCCTCAACGGCTCGTACCGTGGTCCACCGGCTGCTGCCTCCTCGTCCGACCGCATGGCTGGTTCTGCCACCCCGAACTGGGTCTCCCAGTCGACTCCTTGCCCCTCCGCAGCACTGTCCTCCGCGCTGCTCCATGCCCCCAGCTGTTGTGGAGACGGGATTGGTGATAGGAAGTTATCCACCTCTTCCGCCTCCGACACCAGTGGTGACGCCAGTAGCTGCAACACCGGCGATGGGCTCCTCGGCATGCGGATCGGACTCCGTGGTCGACGGATCGGCCTCGCTCCTGCGAATGGCAGGCGCTTCCTGCCACAGGCCAGACGCCGTCCTCGTCGGGCGAACCCCGACACTACGCGTACATTCGGTCTGCTTGACGGTGACATGCTTCGGCTTAAAAATCTCGATTGGTGCCGTCCATGCGCTTGAGGCCCTTTATATAGGCCCTTGAAGCTTTTGCGAGATTCCGTTAGGGCCATGGTGGCCATCATGGATTTTTAGCCAGAGAGTAATCCTAACTGGAGTTAGCTATATCGCTATCCCCCTCTACTTGTCTCTTTCCCTCCCACTGCCCCTTGCTTTTCCCCTTCTTCTGCCAATTCGCCGTGTTTCGCTGCATCGCCACTAGCAGGGGTAATGTTTTGTTAGGGTGGACTTTTCTCTATGACGTAAAAAATTTTTTTTTTTTATATATTATTTTTTTTATTTTATTATTATTTTTATATATTATTTTCTTTTTTTATTATTATTTTTAATTCTTTTTTGAGAGAGAATTATTTGTTTTAGGGTGGACTTGTTCTCTATGACGCAAAAAATTTTTTTATATATTATTTTTTTTTTTATTATTATTTTTAATTCTTTTTTGAGAGAGAATTATTTGTTTTTCTTTTACCTAACTGAAAATCATCAGTTTCCTCCGTATTCAACTGAAATCATCAGTTGTATCCATTTTATTAACTGAAAATCATCAGTTTCCCTCCTTTTACTGAAAATCCTCAGTTTCCCTCGTACTCAACTGAAAATCATCAGTTTCTTTCGTATTTAACTGAAAATCATCAGTTTCCCTCCTTTTAACTGAAAATCATCAGTTTCCTTCGTATTTAACTGAAAATCATCAGTTTCTTTTGTATTTAACTGAAATCATCAGTTTCTTCGTATTTAACTGAAAATCATCAGTTTCTTTTTTTTTCCGCATTTTCCATCATTCGTTTTGACCCTCCACGACCTGTGGTTTCAACTCACTTACGTGAGCTGTCCGTTCTCTCTGGTCCCTCTTGTGTCTTAATTTGCAGATTACTGGGGATTTGAACCCAACAATCACGTAAGGTCCTCCGTATCTGGGTGCCAATTTTGCAGCAAATCCTTCCACTGCTTTTGACAGGTTATGCTCTTTAGCCCATACTGTTTGTCCTATCTCAGGTTTCCACGGTCGACGTCTCAGATTGTAATATCTGGCTTGATCTTGGGCTGCTCTTTCTAGGTTCCTTCTAATTACCTCGAATAATTCTCGCAGTTTTGTTGCATTTTCATTCGGTTTTTGTGGTTCTTGTCCGATTCCTAGTGTCACCTCGTCATACAAGGCTTTCGGAAGTCTTGGCTCTCTTCCCTGTGTAATGAAGGTCGGCGAATATCCCGTCGATTCTGTTACGACTCGAGTTTACGGCTAACATTATTTCTGGCCACCTTTCGTCCCAAGTTCTTTGTTCTTCTCCTGCGAATTGTGCAATCATTGTCTTCACGGTCCGATTTGCTCGTTCAGTCGGATTTTCTTGTGGAGTGTATGGAGCTGTGAATTGCTGTTTGGCTCCTATGTCCTCCAAAAATCGCTTAAAAACCCGACTTGTAAACTGGACCCCATTGTCCGTGATTACGACTTTTGGAACCCCGAATCTTGCCAAGATTCTTTCTCTGAACGCCTTTTTTAATGACTCCGCTGTTGCTTTTCTCATCGGGATTAGTTCTGTCCATTTCGAAAACCGATCTATGAGGACTAAAAGCATGGTATTTCCATGCTTAGATCGTGGTAGCGGGCCGACAAAATCTGCGCCTACAGTCGCCCATGGTTCCTCTGGGACCTGTGTGAGCATTTTGCCTGCTGCTTGCAGTTGGCTGGGTTTATACTTTTGGCATGTTTCGCACCTGTTCACGTACCTTCGTACGTCTCTATGCATTCCTGGCCAATAATATCTTGATGCTATTCTTGCGATGGTTCTTCTTGATCCGGTGTGCCCCGCTGACGCTGAGTCACGGTTTTCTCCTAGTACTCTTCCTCTAGACCCTGTAGGAACACATAATTTCCACGAAACTACGTCTTCGTTCCCTGCCCTATGAGGAATATGGCGGTACAATTCTCCACCTTCAGCCAAATAGTCTGGAAATTTTTGTGGATTATTTAGTACCTTCTTCGTCATTTCCTTTATCCATTCGCACTCAATTTTGTCTTCCTTGTGTACTTCTGCAATTACTTTTTCTTTTGCCCTTCTGCAGGCCTCTAGCGGTTGTCTTGACAGTGCATCTGCCACGACGTTTAATTGGCCTTTTCTATATGCGATTTCGAAGTCATATTGCTGTAGCTCCAATGCCCATCTAGCTATTCTGCCCGTCGGACTTCGATACTGTTGAGCCATTTTAACGCCATGTGATCCGTAACTACCTTGAAGTGGTATCCCTCTAAGTACGGTTTCAGCCTTCGGATTGCCCAAACTATTGCCAAGCATTCTTTTTCTGTGGCCGAATAGTTTTTCTCCGCTTGGTTAAGCGTTCTACTTGAGTATGATATGACCTTTTCGCCCTCTTCTGTTTCTTGTGTTAGAACGGCCCCAATACCATAGTCGCTCGCATCTGTCTGTAGTATGAACATTCGTTCAAAATCGGGACACGTCAAAACCGGATCTGCAGTTAGTTTATTTTTTACTAATTCGAATGCCGTCTGATGCTCATCTGTCCATATCCATTTCACCTTTTTCTTTAACAACGAATGTAATGGCTGTACCATTGTTGCAAAGTCTGGGACAAATCTTCTGTACCATGATGCGACCCCTAAATATTGTCGTAGTTCCTTTACGT
This sequence comes from Lordiphosa magnipectinata, assembly GCA_037044535.1. Classification (NCBI taxonomy): domain Eukaryota; kingdom Metazoa; phylum Arthropoda; class Insecta; order Diptera; family Drosophilidae; genus Lordiphosa; species Lordiphosa magnipectinata. Next base: position 24,076 of record JBAMBO010004614.1, read on the forward strand.
TCGCTGGTGGTTTCAGTTCCGCAATCGCTGCCACCTTTTCTGGATCCGTACATATGCCCTTTCCAGTTATCCGATGGCCGAGGTACTGCAATTCTTTTCTAAAGAACTGACACTTATCTGCATTTATCCGCAGATTTGCCTTCTTTAACCTTCGGAAAACCTCCTTTAGATTTGCCATGTGTTCTTCTAGTGTACGACCTATCACTATTATATCATCCTGGTAAGCAAATGCGTGTGGCATCATTTCTGGGCCGATCACTTGGTCGAGTGCTCTCTGAAATGTTGCCGATGCTGAATGTAACCCGAATGGCATAACCTTCCATTGGAATAGTCCTTTCCCTGGAACAGTAAATGCCGTCATTGGTCGACTGCTTTCTTCCAGCGGTATCTGCCAGTATCCATCCTTTAAGTCCAGACTACTTATGTAACACGCTTCCTTCAGCTGATCCAGTATGTAGTTGATCCTTGGCATCGGGTATGCATCCTTTATCGATTTTTCGTTGACTGTCCTGAAATCTACGCAGAATCTCCATTTTCCCGTTTTCTTTTTCTTCACCATGACCACAGGTGAGCTATAAGGGCTACTAGACGGCTCAATGCACCCCATTTCCAGTAATTCGTCTACCTTTTGTTGATTTCTTCCTGCATTTTCGGATTCTTGGGGTAATATCTCTGTTTGACTGGTCGATCGTCCTTCATGGTGATCCTGTGCACTGCTATATTTGATGGGCCTTTTAACTTTGCCAATTCTGCCAACTCTTGCTTGAGGAATTGATCAATAACTTCGTTATGTTCCTCTTTGACTTCTATTTCGACTGCGACTGATAATTTTTCCTACAACCATCCGTTCCTGCGGCTTCGGGCCGGTATGACCACTTTATGTCCTGCGCATGTCAGTTCCGCCCCTACTCCTTGCAAGAAGTTCCAACCTAGCACAAGATGATCTATCACTCCCGGTAGTATCATCAAGTCTATGATTGTACTTCGATCGCCGAATACGATTTGAACGCTCAGCTGTGTTCCTATTTCCGCGTTCCTGCCGTCTGCCAAACGTACTTGTTTCTTTGTGGGTTTTCTTGTGCCCACTGCCTTTAATTTGTCGCATAATTCCTGGCTTGCGAAACTCCCGGTAGCCCCTGTGTCGATTGTGGCCTTTATTTTCTCTTCTCCAATCAACACCCATGCCGACAATTGGTTTTCCTCTTCCTGTATACTTCCCACTAATTTTGCGAGGCAGATTCTGGCGACCTCTGCTCGCCCCTTGGAGGCTGAGGTCGCTGAGCGTTTCCCGACTGCTTGCAGCACTCCCATGTTCTTACCCCTATTCGACCACATTGCCAGCAGAATGTCAGTCGACGGTTCGAGCATTCTCGTGCCCAATGCCCTGATTGTCCGCATCTGCGGCATGCCTGTGCTGGGTTCTGAACGAAGTTCACGTTTCCATCATTTGCTGGTCCTGTTCTTTGGTGTGTTTGTGGGCCTCGGTGAGTCATATGCCTGTCTTGTTCTTGGCATCTTCTGCATATGTCTTCCCCCACTGTCTTCCGCGGTGTGGCCATAGGCATCGCTTTGTTCCTTTCTGCATGGCTCTCTTGTTTAAATGTTTCCCGATCCCTTTCCAATGCTTCGAATTCGTCGGCTAATTGCATCAGTGTATCTAAATTTCTGATACGATGTGGGCGAACAAATGCTCGGAGGTCTGGTGTGCAATTTCCTCCGATTATTTCCAATTGTTCGACTTCTGTACACTGCAGTGGCCTCATTAGTGTTTGCATTTCTAACATATAGTCTTTGAATGCTTTGTTCCAGTATTGCTTTCTTTGGTGAACCTTTTCAGCTAGTTTACTAAAATAGCCCCTAGGCAGGAAATATGCCTTAAAGCTTTCTCCGAACTCTTCCCACTTCGTCCATTGCTTGTTGTTTGCTAGATACCAGTTTAAGGCCTTATCCTTAAGCAATTCTGGCATGGCTCGTGGGATCATATCTAGATCAATATCGTACATTTTTGCTGACCATTCGACCTGTTCTAAGAACTCTAACGGTTTAGTATTTCCGTCGAACCTGAATGCCCATTCCCTGACTTGCTTGGCTACCTTTGCGCATTCATTTGTGTTACTGTTTGGTTTTCTGGTTGCTGTTGCTGTTTTCTCCTGCTTGGCTTCTTCACCTGAAGATTTTACTCCTGCCATGTATGGGAATGATAATTCTTCTAGGTTGGTGTCTATTTTTCTAGGTAGCAATGCTTGTACGGCTTTTGGTAATGGTGACTTACCATATATTTCCGCCATGGCTTTTATCCTGTCTTTCCATTCCGGGCATGCTTCGTTGATTAATATCCACTCTCCAAATTGTTTCCTCATATTATCCACGTTGCCGGTTAGTTCGATACCGAATTCTTCTGCGTGGAGTAACAATTCTTCCTTTTTGAGGTGATAGATCCATGCTCTCCCCATTTTCGCACTTTTTACTTGACTCTTTTTGTATTGTTATTGACAAGACCACGTTGGGCGCCAGTTGTAACGAGTCCTTTTTGACCCGAAAACCAATGCAGGCTATGCTCAGGGTAGTCGAGGATCGTTCCAACAAATTTATATTGGACTTGCAATAACAACACAAGAGATTCTTTATTCTATTATTCACCAGCGACGTGGTTCACTTTATTGTTCACTCTGATGTTTCACTTTGATGTTTCACTTATAACTATGGTACATGTGCATAAACCTATCTGAGGTATCCTTGCCAATCCGCAAGGTACGCCTCCTACCCGGCTCACCGCCGTGCTCGCAGGGTTTCGTTGGCCAAAGACACGCCGTGCACGTCCAAGCAATCGCTTGACTCGCAGGTTCGTCTATTCCGCACAACCCCCACGTACTGCCCTACTATCGTCCTACAAGGACTCAAAGGATACGCTGGCTAGTATGACCGCCTATAACGTCGAATCAGCGTTCGACTCACAGGCTATACGTGCGCACAGCTACCTTTCTTGATGACTGTCGATTATCCTTCCGCTAGGATATCCTATATCTGGTTCAAGTCCTTCCACGAGGACTGTTCCGTATCCTTGCAAGGATTCCGCACTCGATTTCCCGTCTGTAGTATCCTGGAATACTCCGTTTCGCCGCACTTATACTTTCACGATTCGTTCCGCACTCGCTTAGATCCCGATTCACATTGACTTCCCGTCCATGCCGTCAGCGGCCTCTTATATAGCCCTCCCGGGCTGTCTCCCGGTGTCTCCTTGTCTCCTTCTAGAACATTCGAGACTCCCAGATCTTCCATACGGCACTTTCCTCTGCCTAGCAACAGCGCACTTAGAATTGCCAGCGACATCGCCCCCTGCAGCCAATTGGAGCGACTGCGACAACTAGCCTCTGCTCCAAACTTAACGGATCCTTCCGTTTACCTGCTGCGTCTCCGCCGTCTGTCGTGCTGCTATTCCCCTGGACTCCCATTCATTTCCCCTCTCCCCTGAATACGCCTTGTTTCCCCTTTATGCGGCGAATTCGCCGCACTTCCCCTTTCGAAGTCTACATTTCCCCTTTCGCTCCATGCCCTTTTGTCTGTGAGGGATAACCATTCCTCACAAGTTGCTGTCACCACAACATCTGGACAGCACAAACACAAACGCCTCAGCAGCTGCAACAACATCTTTGCAGTCGACTTTCAGAAGCCATGCACTTATCTGTCCTAATTTCTTCTTTATTTTTCTTTCCTGTCTAGCCTTTTTTATATTAAACCTCAAAGCCATATTTTAGCACGCGAATATCTAATAAGATTATCTATGTAGTCCGCGAGTAGGTAGCACAATGATCAATTAGAGAGACCCACCTCTTTGCCGACGACAATTTGAGCCGGAACCAGCGCGTGCTTCATTCGTCGCTACACCCAGAGAAATCTAGCACGAATTGGCGAGCCTGAAATCGGCTTCAATTTAGATTTTTTCTGCTTGAATTTTTAAGACGAAAACTAACTACGAGAAGACAATTGATCTCGACTTCGAACTTGTGGGCAAGGGAATTGCGGGGAGTCATGAGCAAAGAGCGCGAGCAGAAAATGAGAACGATTCTCTCTCTTGCTCTCAGCGTCGCCGACACTTCGGCTGCTACGAAGATGCAAGCAGCGAAGGCAGCTTTGGAATTGGCTGCTTTGCCGCGTCGGTAGTCAATTGAAAGTGAAAAGCCAAATGAGTCGGAAGTGATTGAATTACCATAGACTAGGAAACTTATCTCGAACATCTTCTTAATGAGTTCAATTTGCCTGAAGCATTGAAATATTTAAATGGTGAGTAAAAGTGCTAAAATTTAAATTAACATATATATATTTAAGTTGTGCATACATACGCATATGCATACAAAAAAAGCGGCCACGCTGTGTCGCTATGCATTGTATGTATGTAAGTATCGCGTTTTTAATTGTGTTAGTGTTTGTAATTCTGTGTTAAAGTCTCTACGCAGTTATGAAGTAATGCCAAATTTTCATAGAAAAAATTGTATTTCGTCTCCTCTTTCAAATTATTTGTACGAAACTTTAACACTACTTCTCATTATTTCACAACTCTGAAAGTGTATATGCAGCCATACATACATACATAAGTGCATATGTGTGTTATAGCCTATTTCCACCAAAGAAATGAAGCTTCATTTCTTGAAATGACAAGAAATGAAGAAAATGATATCATTTCTTCCATACAAATTGTTGTTGCGTTTTGCCCTTCATTTCTTTCATTTCTCAAAAATGATGGCATTCCCCACGAAGGAATTTGGTATTTTTTATAAAAGTACTCGCTACTACTCGGCACTACTCGTTACTCTCTGGAAATAGAAAGTGTCATCACCAATAAACTGTTGATTTGAATTTAAAAATAAGGCGCAATTTTGTTTCTAATATAATTAAGTCAAAATAAGTTGTGTATTTAGCTTTCTGCTGGTAATTCAGGGCGATAACAATGCGTTCGCCCCTCGTAATTGCATTCCTGACTGGTGTGTCTTTTTTTTCCCAAGTATTCCAAAAAGTCCGCGTGAGTTTGAAAGTGGCGCCCGTTCTTTAAATCAAACCATTCAGCTGTTTTTGTCAACGTGGCATTGCGAATATCAAAATGATGAAGATTTGTCAATGGAAACAGCATCATTTTTAGAAATGAAAATGATAAGAAATGAAGCCAGTGGAAATAGGCTATAAGAAGAGGTATTCGGTCTCGATGCGTAGCATATCTGTACACATACGTACGTATGAAAACAAACATACGTATACGCACGCATGTAACGGAGCTTGCATTTTCGTGTCTTCTGCTTTAGTTTGAAGAAGAAAGGAAAAAGCAAACTCCGTTTCGCATTCCTGTGTATGTATGCATATTTAGCGAAAATTGTCTTAAGTGAACACGTGGTTGCGTGCACGTACCATGGTTTTCCTTATGTACATACATATGTAGTTTCAAAATGCAGTTTGGAAAACATTGAATTAATTCCAATTCATTTTATTAGAATCAGGCGTGACATATGACAGCCTTCAATACTTGGAGAAGGATGACACCAAAGAAGCCATTCCGCCAATTGGACTTCGTGTAATGTTTCGTCAAAAGCTGTTCCTCTGGAGAAAGGCTAAGGTAAGTGAAAATATTTATTTAGTTTTATTTTCTATAAATATTTATTTTTTAATTAATATCTAATTTTTTTTATTTTCTAGTACGGAATTGACTTTGATACACTATCTGTGCCATCCTCCAAAGTGTCGTCGTGGCTGTCGACGTCCACGATAGACAGTAGCACGCGCCATGTGCTGCAGAAGATAAATTTGATTCGTTTTTTCAATTCTTTATTTTGTTATTTATTTAAAAATTTACTTTGTCATTTGTTTGTTTATGTGACAGACTAACTGTCACATAACTGATCTAGAAGATAAGACATCAGCTCTTAGACTATCAATGAAATTACACAAGGCAACACGATAAAAATTCTTTTTTTATGAGTATAAGTGAAAAACGTGTTGTTGCCTTGGGTTATTACACTTTAATCCTATTTTATTATTAATAACTGTTGTTAATAGATTTCATATAAAACAGCAAATCCTAACTAACTAACTAACTTTTTATTTTTTGGCAGATGCTCAGGATTATATTTGTCTTCTCCTGCTCAAAGCAATTTTACGGCCGACGACAAGATTCCTCAGTGAAAGCGGCAAGAAGTCTGCGAAGCCAACTATCATCCCTTAATGATTACAAGCGACTCATTGAACAAATGATGGATAAAAATTACGGTGAAAGAAAGACTTTGCATCTTGATCTGTTACAATTAATAAAACTGCTTAAACTTAAAACTTAATTTCGGCCGTCTTTCTTCTCTCCAGTCAAAACACTTTTTGCCTGAGTTGTTCTCCTACGCGTTTCGGCAAATATATTGCCTTCTTCAGGGAGTCTGTATATTTTTTTATATATAAACATTAACACAAATTAGTCATACATGCTTATTGAACATATTTTTGTTGTGTTGCACGATAATTAATTTAATTATTATAATATCATGTATCATAATATCATCATAATTTAATTTAATTTTCATTTATAATAAACCAGGACTTTTCATGTTTACAACCAAGAAGATCGATGCTTGATATCGAGAGTTTTCATGCTTACAACCAAGAAGATATAATCTTGAAATCGGGGCTCTTCATGCTTATTTTCAAGAAGATCTATGCTTGAGATCGAGACTTTCCATGCTTACAACCAAGAACATCTATACTTAAAGTCGAGTTTTTCCATGCTTACAACCAAGAAGATCTATGCTTGAAACCGAGACTTTTCATGCTTACAACCAAGAAGATATATGCTTGATATGAAGCCGACCTAATTTAAAACCAAGCATTTCAGTCTCAAAAATCCATGCTTGATTTCAGTATTTTCGGCTTGGATCCAAGAATATTCCGTCTTACCGTACTTTTGACATCAAAACTGCTTGATATCAAGCACGATCGGCTTGGTTTTTTCTCTGAGTGTACACCCTACATCAGCTCGTCAGACTGGACATATCCATCGTTGTATGTTACAATAAGTCACACAATAGTGAGTGAATTGGTCAATAAAAACTACCTAATAATTTTGACCATCAATTGTAGCAGGTATAATAGGACCACAGACATCTGAGTGAATAGCAAACAAAGGTCTATCAATATAATCTTTATTTTTAAATTTGGCAAATGGCAATTTGGCCTGTTTTTCTTTAACACAAGCTTCACATATAGCATAATCAAATTTAATACTTTTTAATGAATCAACATCTTCAAACAATTTCTCCTGTATGATTTCTTTTAGTTTTCCACTACTCATATGACCCAGACGATCATGCCACAATCGATACATATTAATATTAGTGTTACTTGTTATATATGCCCTGTGGCATAAGTCAAATTCAACAATTGGAATGTTAGTTGAGCACATACCTTTGAAAATGATTTGACTATGTTTGGTTACCTACACACCTCCTGACGAGAACTCGATTGTCATTCCAGCCTCTTGCATTCTCCTCACAGAAAGTAAGTTTTGCTGAATCTGCTCACAGTAGAGTACGTTTTCCAATGTAATGTTTTGCTGCCACTTCTTACGAACTTGTACTGTTCCCATAGCTGTGGCATATATGTACTCATTACACTTGGCGACTGTGATCTGAATTGGCTGCTCCAACTCATAGAATCTCCCAAAGAGATTTTTATTGTTGATCATATGATCGGACGCACCAGAATCCAAAACGAAGGAGACGTTATTTTTATTTGGTACTTCTTTGAACCTTCGTAGCATAAAAGCGAAACCGGTATCTGACCGAGCTGCTGTGGCTGTCTGTGCTTGTTTGGCTGGTTTTCTTTATTTTGAAATTTCTTAAAAATGTATCAATCCTTTTTAAAATGGCCCTTTCTATTACAGTGGTGACACTTCATATTCTTTTTATTTATTTTACTTTTAAAGCTGTCCTTATATTTGTTGTTGTTATTCCTTATTATTTTTCTGTCACTTTGCTGATTATTTCCTACAGCCTGTAGAATTTTTAAACTTGTATCTTTACTAGCATTTTTATACCCGTTACTCGTAGAGTAAAAGGGTATACTAAAGTCGTGCAAATGTATGTAACAGGCAGAAGGAATCATTTCCGACCATATAAAGTACATATAATATATTCTTGATCAGCATCAACAGCCGAGTCGATATAGCCATGTCCGTCTGTCCGTCCGTCTGTCTGTCTGTATGAACACCTAGATCTCAGAGATTAGAAGAGCTAGAGCAACCAAATTTGAAATGTACTCCTATTGCCTGCACGCAGATCAAGTTTATTTCAACTTTTTGCCACACCCACCCCCGGCCCCACAATAAAAAATGTTGAATAACTCCCACAATCCGAGAGCGTAAGTAAAAGTTGGCTCTGACCGACTGCGATATACCCGTTACTCATGGAAAGAAATGTTTAATAGCCATCCTGTGTGCCTGAGGTGTGACAGCCGAAAAGTATGCAACATTTTTACTCGGCTTTTTATCAGCCGATCTTGATGAAAATTTTTGGCCCTATAAATGTTTTGAATATAAATGTAAGTTTTAAATCTGAGATCGATATCTCAAAAATTGTAGGAGTTATTCAATATTTTTTATGGTGGGGGCGGGGGTGGGTGTGGCAAAAATTTGAAATAAACTTGATCTGCGTGCAGGCAATAGGAGTGTACTTTTCAAATTTGGTTGCTCTAGCTCTTCTAGTCTCTGAGATCTAGGTGTTCATTCATATATATCGTTTCCTATATATATATACTAGCAAATAACCCGTCGCCCTTCGCTGCGTCGCCATCAGTACAGTGAATAATTACCGTACCGCTATCTTTATCTTTATCTTTATCTTTATCTTTATCTTTATCTTTATCTTTATCTTTATCTTTATCTTTATCTTTATCTTTATCTTTATCTTTATCTTTATCTTTATCTTTATCTTTATCTTTATCTTTATCTTTATCTTTATCTTTATCTTTATCTTTATCTTTATCTTTATCTTTATCTTTATCTTTATCTTTATCTTTATCTTTATCTTTATCTTTATCTTTATCTTTATCTTTATCTTTATCTTTATCTTTATCTTTATGATAATTTCCGACATTGAAAAATCACATTTCAAATTATTTCGTATTCCATCCTTACAAACCGAGTTTCAACTCAATCGGATGAGAAATAGTTTTTTGCATGCAGAATTTTCCGGCCATTTTCCTCCTGGGCGGATTTTCCAAAATCGGGAAAACACGTGTCGAATCATCTTCCACTTCAAATCCACTTTTCCCCCCACATCCCTCCTACATCCCACCCACTAACCACCAATTTCCCACCCAGTTCCCATCCACTTCCCAACCACCTACCACCCACATCCCACCCAGCTCCCATCCACTCCCCACCCACATATACACGCACAGTAAAAGAGTTCTTGTGTGTGTGTAAGCAAATTAGGCTGGTTTTTTGTTTGTTTTTTTTTTTTTAACAAACATTTAGAAGAAACTACAAAGAGAGAGAAGAAAGACACACGCAACACATCTATGCATTCTGCACACAAACGAATTAAATGTTTTTTTGTGCCCGCGTGTGTGTGTATATGCCCAACAAAATGACACCATACTTTGCCGATTTTTTGAAGGAACACAAATTTTTTTATTTTATTTCATTTTGTGCATGTTGATTATTATAAAGAGTACATACATATGTACATATGCTTAACTATATTAATAACACTACTATTAACTTAGATTAAACATTCGTTGTAGTTGTTTCATTAATATTATTTTTGTTCTTGATCTGCTGAAGTTTTTGTTTTTGTTTTTCAAGCTGGTTTTGTTGTTGCTTTAGCTGCTCTTGTTGTTGTTCTTCGGATTGTAGTTTTGGTTTGGCACTCTCCTGCACTCTCTCTCTCTCTTGCTCTCACTCTCTCTTTACAAATTTTTTAGTTAGGCGAACACAAATATGTGTGTGTGTCTTAGCAAACTCGCTTTTTCTCTCTGACACGTGAACAAAATGAAACCAAATATTGCCGACTTTTTTAAGGAACACAAATGTACATATGCTTAACTATATTACTAACACTACTATTAACATAGATTAAACTTTTGTTGTAGTTGTTTCATTAATATTATTTTTGTTGTTGTTCTGCTGCATTTCTTGTAGTTGCTGTCGTTGTTGCTAAAGTTCTTGTTGTTGTTTTTGAAGTTGTTTTTGTTGTTGCCTCAGCTGCTCTTGTTGTTGTTGTTCGAGTTGTAGCTTTGCTTTTTGTTATAGCGGAACATCATTGGGCACTGAATTTGTAATTGTAAATTCTTCTTTTGCTGCTGGAGCCCCAGTGCTCCCCAAAAAAGTTCTCGCCATATGGAAAAGTGCCTGAGGCTGCTCTCCTCCCGTCTGCAAATTCGATATGCAACTGATCGCTCAACCCTGCGAGCTACGTCAGTAGTGACTTTGCTGTGCATCTCTCACCTCACAAATATGTGTGTGTGTGTGTGTGTGTGTGTGTGTGTGTGTGTGTGTGTGTGTGTGTGTGTGTGTGTGTGTGTGTGTGTGTGTGTGTGTGTGTGTGTGTGTGTGTGTGTGTGTGTAAGCAATTGAATTCATTCTATTAATAGACTGCTTAGCCTTAGCAAACTCGCTCTTTCTCTCTTGCTCTCTCAAATAAATTAAAATTCAACCACCACTAAACCAAGCTTGCTCTCTCTCTCCCCCACACTCGCTCTCATGAAAAAACCCAAAATTAACAACAAATTGACAAATTTTCGGGAAAATTTGTATGCAGTTCTTCTTGAATTTTCATTAAGATCTTTGAAAATGAATTTGAGCATGATCGGATGGTAAACAAAAAAGTTGCATACAAAAGTTTTTCGCAAATTTTCCACATTTCCCGACAGAATTTTCCAAAACCCCTTCTTAGTACGCACTTTCAATACTAATGGAAACTTCTGTCCAAATTTCAGCATTCTATCTCTTACCGTTTGCGCTCTGCGTTGATTGCCAATCAGTCAGGACAAACTGTTTTATATGTAGAGTAGATTATATTATATTATAACATTATATTATAACATATATTTCGTTTTTCTTTTTCCATTTTATTTCGCGTATGTACACTACTTCTCACGTCAGGCATGAGAAACCTGAAAGTTCTCATTCGCTTTTGTTAAGCAACGCCGTAAAACTCTGGGGTTGATATTGTAACCGTTAACCGTTTGGGTGACGTCACGCGGCAGCCTTCGGGTTCTGCTCTTCTCTCTACAAACTCAGTACTTTGGATGTAACAACTTTGTATATCGTACTTAGGTAGGAAGAATTGAGACGTTGGCTGAGGAACACCTGACTTTTGTATGAAATGTCACTCCTGAATTAAATTAAATAGATTTGAATTTGTTTGCAATTTTTGTTTTATAATATTATTGATATTCGCCATGGTGCCTTTCATGTTGGCTTTCGTTGCTGATGTTAGCGATGATAGTTAGCGGCTTGGCCTTTAATGTGCAGTTGTTTGTGGCTTTTAAGCAAGTTACCTGTTTTAAGTACAAAATATATTAATAGAATTTTGGTAAATTAATGATAATAATAATACATAAATACTATAAAATCCCTAGAAGTAATTAAATTCGATACTCGCCAAGAGTATATTGCGCATTTGTAATCAAAAAATTATTATTACTATTCACGGTTAACACATCTTTTTTCCGCAAAAGCCGAAATCGAACTGACTTCATAATTTTTTTTCGTATTCTCTCTCTCGTTTGGTCAACGTTCATCAAACGTTCGGAGCTAACTTCATTTTTCTACTTCGTGTTCGATCTCCACGAGAGAGAGAGTTTAAACCGTTTCACGATATGCTGACTCTTAGCCTTACGAATAGCTGAGAAAACAACGTGTGAGTTTGTCATGGTAAAAAAATGATGAAAAATTGATGAAAATTTTTGGCCTTATAAATGTTTTGAATATAAGTGTAAGTTTTAAATCTGAGATCGATATCTCAAAAATTGTAGGAGTTATTCAATATTTTTTACTGTGGGGCGGGGGTGGGTGTTGCAAAAATTTGAAATAAACTTGATCTGCGTGCAGGCAATAGGAGTGTACATTTCAAATTTGGTTGCTCTAGCTCTTCTAGTCTCTGAGATCTAGGTGTTCATTCATATATATCGTTTCCTATATATATATATTATATTATAACATTATATTATAACATATATTTCGTTTTTCTTTTCCATTTTATTTCGCGTATGTACACTACTTCTCACGTCAGTAGGCATGAGAAACCTGAAAGTTCTCATTCGCTTTTTAGCTGAGAAAACAACGTGTGAGTTTGTCATGGTAAAAAAAAGGACTTATTTCATGCCAAAAAATTTTGTAGTGACTATTTTCGTGAAATTTCATGGCACCAAATGTACTTATTTTGGTAAACACATGCTGCAAAGTCCGACTGGGTTGCCACTCTGAGCGATAGATTTGAAGTGAAGGCAGAGCTGAGAGAGAGAACTTAAGGAAGCCGGCAGATCACACTTATGTACACACTTATATACATGTGTGGCTACAACTATAGTTGTCTCGCTCTAGCATACGCACACAATTATCCCTGCTTGTTCTGCATATAACAGCAACACATAAACAGTTACGCAATGACGGAAAAGAATTCCTAGCATTGTTGCATCAACAATTGTGTTCCTGTGAATCCAACATTTTTGAACAGGATTCTTATGAAAAAGCAATTGCACGTCATAATACATTCTTTGAGCCGAAGCTAAATGCTTCATACGAACGACATACTTTCCGTCAAATGCGACAGATGAACGATTTAAAATGTTTTTCATTCTGCTTCGCGAACAAGATTATCGTTGCAATTTTGGGGAGCTCTTGGATGACAAAATTTGTGAGCCAATCACCAGTGGATGTAGCTCCAATGTGCTGCATTACATTTGCATACTAAAACGTAGTGGAAATATATCTTAGAAACCGAACAAATATTATATAAAAAATAACTACTCAGAGGCACCTAAAAACAGCATTGGAAATCTATCCCAGGAATGGTTTCCGTTTGCTGTCTGCATTTAAAAAGTTTTAAAAAATAAATAAATAAATGATCAACAAATGTAATTATTATGTCAACTTCGGTTTCTTTTATCTAAACAAGGGGTGGGTGGACGGTGACTCGAATGGAATTACCTGACAGCGATTTCTCTGTGCACTGACTGTAGTTTAGCCAGTAGAATGTCGTCAACCGAACCCTTAAGTGAGGCTCAACTGGCTGATATTGAAGCCGAAATTCTGGACAAGTGCTCGCTGGCACCAGAGCAGACTATCAATATGGCACAACTGGTGGAGCAACATCCAAACCGTTGTGGACTTTATCTAATGGGTGCATTGAATTTGGTAAGTGTTTAGTATTATTTGTATACATTTAGTATGGAAATTTCATCTATTTAGTGCACCCAGGGCAAGGTGCGGCTCCAGCAAGTGAAACCAGCCAATCCCCATTGTCTCGAGGATGTTAAAATAACTTTATTGAATTGAAGGAAAAGAATTCTCAATTTATTTGATTGTTATTTTACAATTGACAAAATGAAATTTTTATAAAATTTTCAAGTCTGTCTTTTTTTTACGAATTTAAAAGACCTTTCAGTTATCAAAAGTTTCAGCTAAGAACTCTCTGGCATATCTGGATAAACAGCTATACATTTCTTAAGAATCTGCATCACTCAAATTTTTTCTGTTTTGTGACTGTGTGTACATGCAAACGTTAGTTTGGTGTTTAATGCGCTCTTCTAATTTTCGGCTTATGTGTGAAGACATACATATGTACATACATATGTAAAACCCGGTGTCGAAGCAATGCTTTGCCTACTTTAAGCTCACATATGTGTGTATGTATTTATGTGTGTGTATGAAAAATGCGCGCTTAACTCAAATTTTTTCTCGCTGGTGACTGTGCGTGCATTTACATACAGTATTTCAAGAAAGTATTTTGACACAGAAAAACTATTAACATTTTTCACTTATTTTGCAAAAACGAGAGCGTAAGTTAAAGTCGGCTCTAACCGACTTCGATATACCCGTTACTCATGGAAACAAATGTTTAATAGCCTTCCTGTGTGCCTGAGGTGTCTCTCTCTCTCTCTCTCTCTCTCTCTCTCTCTCTCTCTCACTAAGATTGCTGCTCAACGCAATGCTTAGGTTATGGGTGGGGTGGGTGGTGGGAGTTAACTGACCGTTTTTTGGTCATAACTTGAGTATCGTTCATCCGATCTTTATCATTCCTTCAGCAAATCGATAAATAATTTTGAGTACTAGATATCTCTAGAAAGTACGAACCATCTATCATCAAAACTGTAGGAGATATGACGTTTTTTCCAAATTGCGGGGGCGTGAGGGGGCGTGGCAAAAATTGAAAATAAACTTGATCTGCGTGCAGACAATAGGAGTCTACATTTCAAATTTGGTTGCTCTAGCTCTTCTAGTCTCTGAGATCTAGGTGTTCATACAGACGGACGGACGGACGGACAGACGGACAGACGGACATGGCTATATCGACTCGGCTGTTGATACTGATCAAGAATATATATACTTTATATGGTCGGAAATGATTCCTTCTGCCTGTTACATACATTTGCACGACTTTAGTATACCCTTTTACTCTACGAGTAACGGGTATAAAAAGCGTCTTTCTATAAATGGTAAAACAAAATTTTACCGTTTATAAAAATCTTTTTTTTTTGCAAAATAAGTGAAAAATTTTAATATTTTTTCTGTGTCAAAACACTTTTGACATACTCTATGTATCCACATACAGTATATCACAGTTTATTTGAATAAATAGTTTAAAAAAGTTTAAAAAGTCATTAAAAGAAAACGTTGAAATAAGCTGTAAGATACTGTAAGCGCCTTCGGCTTTATCCCAGTGTTTAAATGTTCCCTAACATTATTTCCATTATTTACAGATGCGGGTATTAAGTTTGAGCACTTAAAGCTCATTACAGCGGAAGACCTTCGAGAAGCGATCCCTGCTTTAGGCCCCCGTGTGGACTTTAGGCAGAAGCTGTTCTTGTGGAGACAAACTGAAGTGAGTACATTGGCCATTACGGATGTTAAAATTTGAAATGAGCCATATCTCCCACAATTTCGTAGATAAATTGTTTTGAACTTCTAGACATTTATAGTTATCTAATCTATTTATCTAGACATTTATTGTTGTCTGCATTTTTTATTAATTTAATCTTAAAATTTTTTCTACTTGCAGCTTGCCAATGAAGATGAATCAATTCTGCCCAAACAAAAGAGGATAACTGCCTAAGCGAGAACGAGTATTATAGCGGAAAATATTTATAGATGTATTTAATATTTATTACATAAATATGTTATTTTATTAAATGCGAAAACAATATCTATATTGCCTGTAAGAAAATATCAGAAAAAATATATAAGTAAAAAAAAAATCAATCTCTACCGAACTAGAATATTATCTCGTATGGAACAAAGTTGAGTTCGAAAATGAAACTTAAAAATTATCATGTTATCAAACGAATACAATTTTTTTAAATATATATATAGTTATTAAAACCGTTACATATAAACTATTATTTTAGGAATTCAATATTTTTTAAAATTTTTGTTTTTGTTTTTTAAATTTTTTTTTATAAAATGTGATATTTCTATATTATGTTTGTTTTAAATGGTTTGTTAAGGTTTGTTTAAAAAGCGGTACACTCCTAATTGTTTTTATATTGTGCGGCATCATATTCCAGAGTCGAACGGCGCATGCAAAGAAGTGGTTATCACAACAAGAGAGTCTATTCCGGACTGTAATTAGGCTATTTGTTCTTCTAGAACCCGCAAAGCTTAATAATTCGTAGAGATAAGTTGGTTCCCTGGTTGTTATTATTTTGTGAATTGCTATTAATATTCTTAATTTTATCCAGGAATCTAAGTCTAATTCAAAGATTTGTGCTGCATATGCCGAGATATGGTCAGTAGGCTTCTTGTTAAATACAAATCTGGCAATATTATTAAAAGCCACGTTAAGTTTTTGCCTGCTTACAGCATCACACTTTCCAAAAACTTCAATCCCATAAAACAACGCTGGAGTTAGAAATGCTTTTGCAATTGTGAGCTTTGTCTTTATTGGCATGAAACTACTAACAAATCGGAGTTGGCGGAGCTGACTGTAAGTTTTACCGACTGCACAATTAATGTGATCGTTCCATGAGAGTGTGTAATTAAAAATAATTCCTAGGTTCTTAGCACGATCTACATATTCAATTAGGAAATTATTTATTTGAAGTTTTGGCAAGTTGGTAGTGTTAAACTTATTTTTAAAAATGACAATGCACTTGGACTTAGACGGGTTGATGTGAAGTCCATTTTTCGTAGCCCATTCACCAACTAATTCTAGTTCACTATTAAAAACAGTTATCTACTCAGGTACATCACTAACCGGACGACTCATATAGATTTGTAGATCGTCAGCATACATTTGGACATTACATTTGGACAATACATTTGGTAGGTCATTTACATAGATTGAAAATAATAATGGCCCAAGGACTAAGCCTTGGGGAACCCCACGATTAGTTTCTAAGAATGTCGAGGTCTGCGAAGAGGTTACGACTGCCTGACTTCGGCCGGTTAGGAATGTTTTCATTAATTTCTTAGCAGTGGTGGAAAAATTGTAAAGCATTTCTAGTTTTGTGCATAAAATTACATGATCAAATGCCTTGCTACAGTCCAGAAGGGTTAGGAAGGTAGCATGGCTTTTATCAACCTCTCTTCGAATATCTTCTGCCACTTTCAGAATTGCCGTAGTACAGCTACGCGACTTACGGAAACCATGCTGTTTATCATTCAGTAGTTGGTTGTATGTAAAAAATTTACTGATTTGGGTGTAAATCAATTGCTCGGCCTATACTCGTTACCTGCTTTGGGAATGGGCAAGATTTTAGCAACTTTCCACCTGCTTGGAAATGTCGAGGTCGTAATTGCAGTGTTAAAAATGTGAGTTAGGTATTTAAGAACTTTTGGAAGCAAAATTTTTAAGAACTTTGGATCAATGTTATCGAGGCCAGTAGCATTTGATTTTATTTTTAAGATAGACTCTAAAACATCAAACGGACTTACACAAGAAAAACTAAAACATTTATTACAATTATTATAAGGTACAGAATTCAGGTACGAGTTTGATAGCACTTCGGGTACTATAGGATGTGATTGCACGAAGGTCTGATTAAGTTCATTAACATCTGTATTTTCTAGCTTTTCAGGTCGTTGTTTTCCCACCCCAAAATTGCGTAGGTCTTTCCAGAATTTACTTGATGATATTGGGTTATTGAATTTTTCAAAAAAGAATGCCCGTTTAGACAACTTGCATAGTCGGTTGACATCCGCTCTATATTTTTTGAATGACTGGTGGGATTCTGGAGTCCTGTATCTTTTCCATCTTTTGTACGCCTCATCACGTAGCAGAACATGCTTTTTTATATTTTCGTTGATCCATGGTATCAACTGAGGTTTAAGCTTCTTGCGTTTGAGTGGCACGTATTTATTGTAAAGGTAGTCAAAGTTGAGATGAAATTGATTCAATTGCTCCTATACATGAGGGAGCGAGTATATGATGTCCCAGTTACATATGTAGATTATAATCGTAGTCGAGAGAAATATAGTCACCCGGCTCAATAGCTAATTTGTAGGTAAGGAATATTAGGTCGTGCTTAGAGAACGCTGGGACAGACACCTGGTCGTACAGCATAATTTTGTTTGATCATCCGTTTCGCTTGCTGAGCGAGCAGAACTCTGTTCAGGGCATGAGTGCATCTCTTCATCTAGCTCGGTGATCTTTTGCATGCTCTCGATGCAGATGACATCGTTGCTCTCCCCTCGCTTTACGTGGACAATGGCACGACGTGTGCAAACAGCAGAGAGACGCTTTTGCCTTTTCAAACGCATTGCTTCTTTGAAGATTTCATACTGTTCTTTTGAAAGCTGCTCATTAATGTCAATTGGAACAGCAGAATCGAAGCCTAGGAGTTCCAAGTTTAGTTGCTTCTTGGTCTCGCGCCTATGCCTTATGTGGCTAAATTTTATAATAATGATGGGATCCACAGTAGTACTCGTGTTTCTTGATGGTCTCATTCTGAAGATGTCATTGATTAGAGGCGGCGATGTAAGTCCCAGTGAGAAGCAAAGCGTGTGGAACAAGGCCTTGACGTTCTCACCTTGGGTAAACGGCACTCCATGTAAGCGAAGATCAGGTGCTAAGTTTTCGTTCTTCTTAAACTCAGCCATGGATTTTATTTGTACCACCTGGTCCTTCATGGACAAAGCTGCTGCACACGCTGGACCAGCAGCTGCATGTCTCTAGCCATCGAGTTAAGCCGCTCATTAAGGATGACCATTATGCGCTCTTCCATCCCACGCATGTTGCCATTAATGAGCTCAGTCTGCTCCGTGATTCGCTGGTTGATGCCCTGGAGCAATTCGGTGACAGACCCGTTAGAGGATTTACCAGCCTTAAGGTCAGTAGATGTTTTCTCCCGGACACGTTTCGATGGTGGCGATATTTTGTAGTATAGTGTAGACTACAGTTATTGTGGTGTAGCAACTGAGAAGTTGAGTGACAATTTTCGCTCCTTCCTTTGCTTTGCTTCTATTCAAGTTTGTGTTTCTTGAGTGTATTGCGTTTGGTTTTATGTTTGATTCGGGCGCGCACACACACAAACACGTAAACAAGTGTCAACAGATAAAATGATTTAAAAGTTAAATCAGGTGTTTAGCCTGCTTCTGCAGAATTTATTGAAGATTTATGTTGGCGTGCCACTTATTGGGACTTTTCAACGGTCCAAGAGTTTTTTATATAGACCGTGAGTTCAAAAAGAACACTTAGATACGGAGCTCCCAAATGTACGTGCTGTGCCTTGAATTGTTCTTGGCAATTTTCGAGTACGAACGCTCTTGAAAAAAAAATTATATAATAGTCGCTCTTGAATTTTCAAGAATTTCGCTCTTGGAATCGAGATAAATTCGTTCTAAACGTTTTCAATTTGGTTTTTTATAGGCAACTTAACTTTGAGAGAATAGCGTTGGAGTCGCTCTCGCAGAGAGAGAGAGCGCATGCGCAGTTTGTTGATCGACCACGTCGGTCGGGTCTGGTCGGTCGAGTCTCTCACACCCCCCACCCCAAATATTCTTTTTAAGTTTTTTATTTATAATGGTTTTTGCGACCTGTTTTTGATTTAGTCAAAGTTTTTGTTTGTGCTGGCTCAAAGGTCAGGATTGATTATAATTTAATACAAATCAATACCATTTTTATACAGAGATAACTCACAACATTTCGGAATAGCAATTGGTTAGTCTGTACAGGCTGTTTCGGAATTAACCACAATTCACTCATCAGCAGACGTTGTTGCTTTTCACTCATCAAGCCCTAGTCAAACTCTTTATTTAAACGGTCATTTGGCCGAATAAAGACTTGAGAATTAAACTTATACAAATTCCAGCCTGAGATTTTCTGTTTATGAAAAGTTCAGCCTGAAATTATGCTTTGGGGTTTTGAAGTATGTTATTCCAATTTGTTGCGAGTTTTGAGAATTATTCGTTCTCGGATCAAGTACTGAAACTCTTGAATCAAAAATTATTTATACTTGGATCAAGAGCTGAAACTCTTGAATCAGGAATGTCGGGATCAAAAATTCACTCTTGAATCAAAATTTTTGCTCTTGGATCAAGAATTTTCACTCTTACCGTACTTTTGAGAACGAATGCTTTTGATTCAAGAGTAAAATTCTCTATTTTTTCTCTGAGTGTATATGTCGATGCTTCTACTAGAAATTTGCAAAGACCACTCCAATTTGATCCGTTTATAATTTCAATGAATCGTTGTGGGCTTAATTCTTCTTGCTGCCAATACACCTTTCCAATTTCCTGAAAAATTGGACAATAAAGGGAAACGTGTCTTCTTTAGCGTTTTAATTTCAGTATGTGCAGATGACCTCCGTGTCGTCATTTGGGCGGGAACGTATGTTCAGCATTTCACATGTACCTTTGAATACAAATGCTATTAGCCTAAGCCTGTTTTTATACCCGTTACTCGTAGAGTAAAAGGGTTTACTAAAGTCGTGCAAATGTATGTAACAGGCAGAAGGAATCATTTCCGACCATATAAAGTATATATTCCTGATCAGCATCAACAGCCGAGTCGATATAGCTATGTCCGTCTGTCCGTCTGTATGTGTGAACACCTAGATCTCAGAGACTAGAAGAGCTAGAGCAACCAATTTTGAAATGTAGACTTCTATTGTCTGCACGCAGATCAAGTTTATTTCAAATTTTTGCCACACCCCCCCCCCCGCCCCCACAATACAAAATGTTGAATAACTCCCACAATTTTTAAGATATTGATCTCAAATTTAAAACTTACATTTATATTCGCAACATCTATAAGCCATGATCAAGATCGGATGACGAATATTCGATAAAAAATGTTGCATACTTTTTGGCTGTCTCACCTCAGGCACACAGGATGGCTATTAAACATTTCTTTCCATGAGTAACGGGTATATCGAAGTCGGTTAGAGCCGACTTTAACTTACGCTCTCGTTATACCCTTGCAGAGGGTATATTAAAACTGTCCAGATGTTTGTAACGCATAAAAGGAAGCATCTCCGCCCACATAAAGTATATATATTCTTGATCAGCATGACGAGCTGAGTTCACATAACCATATCCGTCTGTCCGTCCGTCTGTCCGTCCGACTGTTCGTTTGTTTCTCAGTTTTAAAGCTATCGTGACCAAACTTTTTATAAGTTTTCTATGCTTTCACATAATTCCACGATAGCTGCCATACAAAATATGGTTCTGATAAAAAGTTTTAGTAGGAAAAACTTTTTTGTTTTCAATGCAGTTGCTCCCAAACTTGTTACTGATCAATATTATATGCTACCACACAATTATGCCAAGTTTGATCCAAATTGAATGACTATAGCATATAGCTGCCATAGGAACCATCGGTCAAGAAACTAGTTTTAGTGAGAAAAACTTTTTTGTTTTCAATAAGTTTTTTTTCATTCAGTTTTTGTATTTATTAGTTTTCTATGCTTTCACATAATTCCACGATAGCTGCCATACAAAATATAGTTCTGATAAAAAGTTTTTGTAGAAAAAACTTTCTTGTTTTCAATGTTGTAGCTCCCAAACTTGTTACTGATCAATACTATATGCTATCACACAATTATGCCAAGTTTGATCCAAATCGGATGACTATAGCTGCCATAGGAACAATCGGTCGAAAAAGTAGTTTTAGTGAGCAAAACCTTTTGGTTTTCAATGGTAGTGTCTTCATACACTGTAGTTAGGAATATTATAGGTTTCCACACAATTTTGGATAGTTTGGTCAAAACATATTGTATAGCTGACATATAGCAATGGTTAAATTAGTCGCGCCAACTAATTTGTAGATAATCGCCGTAAAAAAAAGGGTCAAAGGCGACTCGCCCTATTTTTAAGAAAATACAAATTCTGTTCTAACTTTACTGGGACTTGAACTCGGGACCTCTCACATATGCTGGAACATATTACATGGACGAACGTCTTAGCCCACTCGACTATTAGCCTTAAGCAAGATGAAGCGTCAAAAGCATAGTTAAGAAAGTACGCAGTTGGTCGAGGCCTGGCATCAAGGCCCAGCAGGAGCATTTTTTTTATACCCTTGCAAAGGGTATTATAATTTTGCCCAGAAGTTTGCAACGCATGGAAATATTCATTTCCGACCCCATAAACTATATATATTCTTGATCAGGGCGCCGAGCTGAATCCATTGAGCTTTGTCCGTCCGTCTGTCTGTCTGTCTGTCTGTCTGTCCGTCTGTCTGTCCGTCTGTCTGTCCGTCTGTTTTTACGCAAACTAGTCTCTCAGTTTTATAGCTATCGAGCTGAAATTTTGCACAGAGTCTTCTTTTTACTGCACGCTGCTTATATGTCGGAACCGACCGGATCGGATGACTATATCTTATAGCTGCCATAGGACCGATCGGTCGGAAAATGAGTCATAGTGAGAAAAACTTTTTTGTTGTCAATGCTAGCGTCATAAAACTCGGCCATTATTGATATTATATGTATTCAAACAGATTTGCAAATTTTGGTCAAAATCGGATGACTATATCTTATAGCTGCCATAGGACCGATCGGTCGGGAAATGAGTCTTAGTGAGAAAAAACTTTTCTGTTTTAAATTTTATCTATCTTAAACTCCGCGATTGTTAATTTGATATGTTTTCAAAAGGATTCGCAAAATTTGGTCGAAATAAGATGTTTATCTGTCGGAAAATGGGTTTTAGTTAAACAATTTTTAGATTTGTATGTAAGCGTTCTTAAACTCTGACATTTCAAAAACAGCATTTGCAAGGGTATACAAACTTCGGTACAGACGAAGTTAGCTTGGCCTTCTCGTTTGTTTTTGTTTTGTTATTTTGGAAAAACTTTCTAAATTTTCTTAATTTTATGGCAAAATATCCCAAATTTGTAACAAACATTTTCTAAAATCAAAGGCGAAATAGCCTAAAGATTAGAAAAGGCAATAAGGCAAATTCACCCTAAAATTTAGAAAAAAAAATATTTTATTGTTAAAGTTTTTTTTATAAAATTAATTTTAAAGGCAACTTTTCTAAAATGCAGAAAAATTTTTCCTAAATTTGAAGGAGATTTCGATTCTAGGGCGATTTGATGAAATATAGAAAAATAATTTTCAGAGTGAGATTTTCGAACAATTCCTGACAAAATTAGTCGATTAGATCTCTACCACGTATTCGTGTTATTCAACTGTTCACCTGCAATTATTCTCCATGTTTCAAAGCACTGGGATTGATACAACAGCAGGGATTTGGCAACAACAGAAGCTAATCGGGCTTCAGACATTTTAAAAATCTTTTTTATGTCAGAGAAATGTAATCCTAGCGTTCGAAAGGGTAGAAAGACCAGTTTCTAAAACCAGAGCATAGTTCGGAGTATTGCGTGGTAGCCAAAGCTTCACCACTTCTTTATATTCAAGGAAACCTTCCAAACCTGACCGGGCAGTGGCTGCAAGCATTCTATATTTCACACTTGGTAGTACATTTTGTTTGCCCAGTAGCGTAGTTCAGCTGAGACAGTTGAGAGCCTTAATAGCATCTCGAAGTTTCAGCTGAAAATGAGTTTTAAATGACATGTTAGACATGACGGTAACTCACAAGTATGTAAAAGATTTAACTCGTTTGATTTCGGATGTGTTCAAGTACCAGATTTTTCTTCTTTGCAGATCCGAAATAAATTGTCTTTTATTGGAAGGGTTTTTCGTTTTATCCGTGTTGTCAGCAGCAGTAGGAGTATAGATCATTCCGCATCCGTGGTGAATCAACCAACAGGACAGGAGGAAAGGACATCTGCGTACATTAGAACTTTTAACCTAATGCCCGCTACCAAGATTCCAACCCTCATCGAGCTTTCGATATCATTGATAAATAAGGCGTACAAAAGAGGGCTTAAAATACACTCCTCTTTGACTTCAGTGTTGTTTTCCAAGCTGATTCAGTTCCGTCATAAAGCGCTTCTAAGGCTTCTTCTGTTGACTGCTTTGAAATTCACAAAACATAGGTATAATTTTTTCTTTGCGGCCAGAAACGATGATGCTATGTCTGGAATATGCTATCCACCGTTGAGTAGTCTCGTCTGAGGTTTTACAAGACACATTTTCGATGCCAATTTTTATTTGGTTGACGTTTTTAAACTCAATTATGCAACGCAGTTTTTTTAACCGCCAAAAATTCAAATATAATAATAACAACAAACACATTTCCATAGCCAACTAATGAATTTTCACCCCCAAATGTTATTACAATTCCCAACCGGTTTTCGAAAGTCCGTAATGAGATAGGCGTCTGATTGGTTCAGTTGTCACTCGCTTTCGGGTCGTGATAGCGGCAGGTTGCCTTGGGACGCAGTTTATTCTTCTTGATCTTTCTATTGCCCATATTGTTAGTTGTGTACAATTTTGTCAAATGGGCTGTTTTACTTCAAGCAATTGCTTTGAGACGCACAAAATCCACCAGAGTAATTGGAGGTACAGTTTTTTTTCTATTATTCTTTTTATTGACCAATTGTTATAAAAGCTTGCCAATATATTGTTGAATTCATTTCTTTTCATTATTCTTCTTAGTTATCAGTT